>VXAY01003116.1:192364-219092 GCA_013399855.1 Oxyruncus cristatus | reverse complement strand
AAAAAAAAAAAAAATTTAGTCTTAATCCTTCATTCTTATTCACAACTGTCTACTCTAAAACTTGCTTATTCAATTGACTGCCTCCACTGAAGCTCTGATCTAATTTGTATCCCTGAGCTTGAGCAGACATAGCCATGGGTGCAGTGCAGCTCAAGGATTGGAGAGCTTAGATCTCCTTTTTTTAGTGAGGGTTATTTCTCTGCTGCTTCAAAAGAGATTTCTTTTTTTTCCATTCAAAGAAGGTTATTGAAAATACCTTTTTATCATGATTAAGCAGTTAAAAGAATCTCAGTTAACTCAGTCCTGTGCTAAAGTGTAGCTGCTAACACACATAAGCGGGTTTCTCAGCTTATGTCCATGCTTAACCTCAGAGTCCTTCACAAAATCTTACCTGTAAAATACAGACTTACAGGATGGCTGAGCAAACTGGGTCAAAAAATCAGCTGGAGACAGAAACAGTTTATTGAGTTTACAGATTTTTGAAAACCTTGATCTACCTGCTTGGGAGGGACTGATTACTATTCATTATGGGACATAATAAAGTAACAGTAGATTATTCAGATACCAGCTCTTTCCCTTACTCATCCTTTCCTTGGGACAATGAAATACTATTTCTCCTCCTGCGTTTTTTCTTGCAGAGACCAGCTGAATGAGTGTGGTCAATTGCACAATGATCAAATTAAGTATCCAACACTTTCTTCTAGAGTCATCGTTCAATGGACCTTTCCATTTTGCAATCAGCAGTCACATCTAACTGCACACTGGCTAAAACCAGAATCTTGTAGAAAAATAACTTGTTTCTGTACTTGTGTAAAAGTCTGATCAGCTTAGAAAAGATATCTGAAAATCAAATACCTTCAATTTTCTTTTCTGGCTAAATACTAAAATTGAGATAATAAATTTGTTATCGATTCATTGCTGCCATCAATTATCCTAGAGTTGAGGTGATGGGCAAACCACATCTGATCTAGCTGGTAAATCTTCTCTGACTAGACAATGGGCTTGGTGGTTGAGGGAACAGCAGCTGTTGTTTATTTTGACGTAAATAAGACTTTTGATGCTCTCTCTCTTGACATCCTCGTAGACAAACTGATCAAGTATGGACTAGTGAGTGGAAAGTGAGTTGGACTGAAACTGACTGAACTGGTTGGTGTAACGTGTTGTGATTAACAGCACAAAGTCCAGCTGGAGGGCAGTGACTGGCGCTGTGCCCTGGAGATCAATACTGAGGCCAGTCCTGTTCAACATCTTCATCAAAGATGTGGATGATTGGACAGGGTGCACCCTCATCATGTTTGCACTGGGAGGAGTGGCTGGTTCACCACGGGGTTGTGCCTCCATTCAGAGGGTCCTCAGCGTGCTGGAGAAATGGGCTGACAGGAACATCAGGCAGTTCAACAAAAAGTGCAATGTCCTGCACCTGGGGAAGGGGTGGATAACTTCCTGCACTGGTACAGGCTGGGGTCTGATTGGAAAGCAGCTTTGCAGAGAAGGACCTGGGGACCCTGATGGACAAGGGGAACATGAGCCAGCAATGTGCCCTTGCAGCAAGGGCCAACAGCATCCTGGGCTTCATTAGGCAGAGCACTGCCAGCAGATCAAGGGAGAGGATCCTTCCCCTCTGCTCAGGCTGGTGAAGCTGTATTTGAGATGCTGTGTCTGGTTCTGGGCAAGTTGTCCTGTTCTGGTTTACTTACCAGAGAAGTTTCAGTATGACGGAGGGCTTGGAGCATTTGCCGTGTGAGGTAAGGCTGATGGAGCTGGAATTATTGAGTCTGGACCTGAGAAGGCTTGGGGATTTTATCAATGTGTATATATCAATACCTTATGTGGGTGGGGATTAAAGAAGCTGGAATCAGACTCTTCTAAGTGTTGTCCAGGGAATGGACAAGAGGCAATAGGCACAAATTCCATAAATATAGTTTAAATGTAAGAAAGAAACCCCAACTTTCTAGTGGTGAGTGTGGTCAAACACTGGGACAGGTTGCCTGGAGGGGTTGTGGAGTCTCCAGCTCTGGAGATGCTCATAATCTGACTAGACACTAACTGGACTGCTTTAGCAACTCCACTGAGCAGGGGGCTTGGACTGGGTCATCTCCAGAGGCAACCCCTACTATTCTGTGCTTTTGTGAGATTCTGTGATGGCAAATAAATTGCTCTTTATCTCTTTTCCAAAACAGTAGGATTAGCACGTGTCTGTCTTGTTTGATATTTATTCTGAAAAACCTCAAAAAAATTTTATGCCCCCAACTCACCTACTACTGTATGTTTCAAACCATCTATTAAATGATTTCAATACATTTTTATTGCTCTTTGTTTCTGCCAAAACTGTGGAGAGGGCTCAGAGGAAATACAGGCTTCCTCTTGCCCATCACAAGTGATTTTCTGCTGAACTCCATTCCCTTTCTCATGGGCAAATCCATTGATGCAGATAGAGGTAGAGAACTAACCATGAGCTCCTGAATTGAAGGTAGCAGAGATCCAACAGCACTGTATTAAATAACTGCTCAAACAGTACAGTCAATCATAGATGGTGAAAAGAAGAATATAGTTCAAATTCCACATTTGGGGTTACATTTTCAGTGATGTAGACTGAAACCTTGAATTTTGAGCACACTTGACATAAATTCATTTCAAGCAAAATATTCCAAAGTGCAAAGTTCCTGTTCAGGAAAGAACATCATTCTTTAATAAAGTGCCATCTTTGTCTCAGAGAGAATCATAGTCCTAACAGCTTTATTTTATATTTTATTGCCATGCTCTGCAACATTATGTCAATATTTGGGATATATTTCTTAAAAGTCTACTTGTTGGGATTGGTTATTTTGTTGGGATTTCAGCACTTACCAAAGAAACAAGTACTTCAGCCCTCAAAATTTCTGGAAAGAGAGTAAATTGGAAATTGCATTGCAAGATAGCGTTAATTTTATTTTTTTTTTTTTTTAAATCTGAATGTTGAAAAATCCCAAACTATTTGAAATACATCTTCACTTCTATGGTGATCTGTCAGCCATGCAATTCCAGGCTAGTGCTCCCAGAGTTTAACAAAAGGTTTCTCTGCCAGAAACTTTTCCTTACCCTCTTGTCACGCCTTAGACTCCACAGTTCCGGTATTTTTCGTGTCTGCTCCTCACCACCTAACGAGCAGAGGGGCCCTGAAAACAGAGGCGTCAAAGACCCTGATGCTGCCTCTCTGTGTGCTGTGACCAATGACCCTGCCTCCTGATGCACCTCACCCACTGGGAACCAATGCAACAAAAATTCGTCTGCCAAAAATGCGGGGGACGGCTGCACCATAGGATTGACCCTTGGCATTAGCACTGACGGCTTCAAAGGCCAGGAGTTTGATGCTAAGCGTGTCCTCGGTGCGGGGGCGCTCCTACCACCACGTATCCACAGGGCAGCGCCTTCGCTGCATTAGGCAGGTGGGTTACAGCTGGTAGCATGCGGCTTTCCTTTGTTGCCTGCGCACAAAAAAAAAAAAGGAGAAGAACTGAACGGCAGCAGCGCATCGCTATGGGGAAACTCCAGAGTAAGGTGGAAAAAGTAGGGACAGGACCTCTCGCTCTGGAGAGGTGCTATAATGTCATTGAGCACGAGGGGGCACCCAAGGACCCCTCGGTGGAGGGAGCACGGCGACAGCTCCTCCTTGGAGCAGACACAGCCTTTGGGCAAAAAAAGCAGGATAATTCCATTTTTTCAGAAAACGTCACAGGCGTCTCTCCCTGAAAATATCAGACAGGATTGGCTTATCTCCATCTACTCTGCAACCCAGAGTCGAAAGCACTGAATTTTGTCCTCCTGCAACTGCAAGCCCTTACCTGGAGCAACACATGGCAACAGTCTCTGGTTTGATGTCTCTGTATGATGCGAAGTCACTATCTTTAATATATAGGTAAAATATTAATACATGGGAGGTAAAATTTTTGTTTCCAATAAAAAAATTTAGGAAATGCAGTTGCTTAACATATCTTGCATATCTAAAGGAGCAATGTATGAAACTGAATACGCCGTAGAAGGTAACAGAATTCATACAATCAAAATAAGGGTCAGGCTGGAAGGGACCACAGTGGGTCACCTGGTCCAACCTCCTTGCTCAAGCAGGGTCACCCCAGAGCACATTGCACAGGATTGTGTCAGACGGTTCTTCAATATCTCCACAACATCTCTGGGCCACCTGTTCCAGTGTTCGGTCACTGGCCCAGTAAAGAAGTTCTTCCTCATACTCAGGTGGAACTTCCTGTGCATCAGTTCCTGCCCATCGCCTCTTGTCCTATTGCTCAGCACCACCGAGCACAGCCTGGCTCTGTGCTCTTGACACCCTCCCTTCAGGGAGTTACAGAAATTGATGAGGTCCCCTCTCAGTTGTCTCTTCTCAAGGCTGAACAGGCCCAGCTCCCACAGCCTTTCCTCACAAGAGAAATGCTCCAATCCTTTGATTGGCTTCGCAGCCCTCCACTGGACCTGCTCCAGGAACTCTTTGTCTCTCCTGTACTGAGGAGCCCAGAACTGGACACGGTACTCCAGACATGGCCTCACCAGGGCCGAGTAGAGAGGAATGATCACCTCCCTCAACCTGTTGGCAATGCTTTTCTTAATGAATCCTGGAACCTTTGACCTTCTTGGCCACAAGGACACACTGCTGGCTCATGGACAGTTTGTTGTCCATCAGGGCCTGCAGATCCTTCTCTGCAGAGCTGCCTTCCAGCAGGTTGGCCTTCAACCTGCACTGGTGAGGGGGTTATTCCTCCCCAGGTGCAGGACTCTGCATTTGCCTTTGTTCAACTTCAAATGGCTCTTCTCTGCCCATCTCTCCAGCTTGTCTAAATCCTTCCAAAGGGCTGCACAGCCCTCTGGGGTATTGGCCACTCCTCCCAGCTTGGTGTCATCACTAAACTTGCTGAGGAAGCATCTGCCCCTTCATCCAAGTCATTGATGAACAAGCTAAACAATACTGGGTTCTGTATAGAACCCTGGGGGACACCACTAGTGACAGTCCTCCAAATAGACCCTGTGCCCTTACAAACCCTCTGGGATCTGGCATTCAGCCACTTCAATCCACCTCACTGTTCACTCATTCAACCCACACTTCTTGAGTTTGCCTGTGAGAATGTTGTGAGGAACAGTGTCAAAGCCTTACTCAAGTCAAGGTTAACAATATCCACTGCTCTCCCTTCATCTATGTAGTTGTTTCATTCTAGAAGGCAATCAGTTTAGTCAAATATGATTTACCTTCAGTGAATCCATGACGACTACTCCTGATCACCTTCTTGTGAGACCACCTTCATGTCTTCCATGTGGGTAGAGGTGGTCTCCAGGATGATGTGTTGCATCATTTGCCTAGGAGTTGAGGTGAGGCTGACTGGTCAGTGGTTCCCTGGGTCCTCCTTCTTGCCCTGTTTGAAGACCAGAGTGACATTTGCTTTCTCCCAGTCCTCACACATCTTTCCTGATCACCATGACCTTTCAAAGATGATCATGAGCAGCCTGGCTACAATGTCTGCCAGCTCGCTCAGCGCTCATGGATGCATCCCATCTGGTCTATAAAAATTGCAAATCACTTATCACAGTCTAGTCTTCAAAAAATGACCCCCAACATTTGCCTCTTGAATAAATAAGGAGCAGCCAGAGAATGAGAAATGAATGCTGGAAACTTTGAGGGGAAAATTTTGTTTTATAGATAATTTTTTACAGCTTTATCATGCCCAAAATCCTTTAAAGACATTTTACAGCAGATCTTTCCATCATTTTTCTCCATGAAGCAGTTCCTCTACAGTTCAGAAATATCAAATGTCACCATTGCCACATTCACTTACACCATTCTTCCTATCTTTTGACATGCTGCAGGGACTGGTAGTGATTCATGGGCACCAATGTGAAAGCTGTGATTTCTCCCAAAGCAAAGACATTTATGATTCATCCTGACTTGTGTAGTTTATCTGGAGAAAAAAATTATCTGCCACAAGCCACCTGAGTTGTTTGTTTTCAAGCAAGTCAAAGAAACTTAATGGGATCACTGTGAAAGAATGAACACTGGTGGGGGGGCAGGTCTGGGGAGCAAACAAAACCAAAACAAACCCAAACAATTGCCACATGACTAATACTCCAAGTCCTCTAAACAAGGAACCAAAAGTTCCTTGGAGGCTTTGCTTGCATGACATGACTGCTTGTTAAATGGGAATAAGAGGCAGATGTCCATAGGAGAAAGAAAAAGGAAAATGCCATGGAGATAAGATGGTAGGCTTGTTTCCTGCCTCATTTTGTTCAGCTATGACTACTTAGTCAAAGTGGTAGGGAGGAGGGGTTGGTTATCAAAAGACATCTCATCTTTTAGCAGGTCCAGCAAAAGGATACAAGGACAATTAAGGGACAGGAGCATCTCTCTTATGAGGAAAAGTAGAGGGAGCCTGGCCTGTTCTGCCTCAAGAAGAGATGACTGAGAGGCTGTGGAGTCTTCTTCACTGGAGATGTTCAAAACAAATATTCAAACAATATTCAAAAATCTGGATGCAACCCTGTGCCATGTGCTCTGGGATGGTCCTGCTTGAGCAGGGAGGTTGGGACAAATGACCCACTGTGGTCCCTTCCAACCTGCCCCATTCTGTGATTCTGGGTGTTTCACCTCAATGTATCATTTGCATAAACATGATACAGAGATCTTTACTGATTTGATTTTATGTATGTAGAAATAAAACCAGATGGGGAAGACCAGACACAGGGTACTTTATACTCACATCATTGCAACAGAAGTTGATGTTAAGTACAATAAATGATCATATTGACAGCTCAAGTCCAGAACTAATGTAAAAGCACAGAAAACGTGGAACTTCTTAAATTAGTAGCAAACAGTACAATTCTTCAATACCTTTAATATTTTAACATTTTAGCATTTCTATTGCTGAAATAAATAGTTATTTTATCCCCTTTCATTTATTAGTAACATATTATATTAGTAGCATGTATTAGTGATATTTCTATTGCTAAAAGAAATACCTATTGTATCCCCTTTTATGAATTACTAACATTTTATATTGTTTTCATTAACACTTGAAATACATTTTCAACTTCAGAATGAGCACCATCATAATTCTTTTTGGTTTGAACATTGTTTTCCAAATTGTGCATATTTCTTGTCTGCTTGCTATTTTTGACAAATATTTTGAAGTCTTTGAAACAATATAGGACATTTTATGAAGAGACTTCCAAAGAAAAACTGACGCCAATCTCTTCTGTCTTCTGTAGCATGCAGTGGATTTTAAAGGGAAAGATTATAAGAAAGATGTCATTATGAATTCCTGAAACAGTTTTCTCTGAATACATTTATAAATAAAAGCATTGATATACATGATGGGCACCTCTCTCTTCTCTCTGCAAGTTCACAACTCTTCTTACATTGCTACAGATCTACAGTCACTTTGTGGGCCTGAATCAATGCCAGCGTTCTCTTCGTGCAGTAGAGCAGAGATAACACTGACCATTTAAATGTTAATGTTCTGATGGCATTAAAACTCAAAGAAAATATTGACAAAGACATAGGTAAACATTGCAAAATTTCTTTCCCAGCCTCACAGTAGAATCAGAGCTTTATGACCTCAGCTCCTGGAGCACAGGTTTACACGGTGCAGTCCTATAAAACCAGATCACCTCTATTTTTATGGTTCCATAGAAGCCTCATTTTCCCCCTAAATATTTTTCCTCCCAGGAGATACTGGGTTAATAGAAGTTAGTGAGTTAATGATGGCATAAAGTGAATTGAGAAGACAACAATCCTTCATTTTCTGGCTTTCTTCTGTTTGTCCTCATTGAGACCCTTGTGCTCCAGCCACCTCAGCACCCACAAAGTGTTTCAAGCACAGTCCAGGGACTCAGTCTTCCTCAGTCTTTTCTCTTCCATGGGTGTGACATGAAGAGGCACAAAACAAAAGACACTGTAAAACGTAGTTTCTTCGTAAGGCAGGATGAAGATGCTGTAGTGAGGTTTGCCATGCATTGACCCTCTTTTTGGGCCTACAATGGGGACACAGCCATCAACAAGAAAATGTAGGTGAGGCTTCCATAGGCTTGGTAAAATTAATAAGAACTTAACTAGAGGAAAACTGGTTTTCCTGAGAATAAATGACTCGCTCTACTCTTGAAAACACAGAAAAATGATGAAGTTGATGCAACTCTGGAGGCACATGATGCTCAAATCTAACCATTTATTTGTGGTGTTGTAAGTTCATATCTTGCAGAGCTTCTAAGCCCTGATTAGCTCAACACTGCATTTGACTGATAGTGTTGATTATACATGTGCAACAGTAAAAAAAACAAAAAACAAAACACAAAAAACACCAAAACCAAGCAAAAACAAAAAACCAACCAACCAACAACCAAAAAAACCCAAAAAAACACCAAAAAAGCCCCCAAAAACCCCAGAACCAATGATAAACACCGTATTTGGCAGTAGTCTCTCAGTGTTCATTAACAATATTTCATTAGTATATCTCTTCATGTGGCTTAACATATAACATAGTGAGTGGAAATGACAGTTTTCAGGACAGAGGAAGCACAGCATAAATACAGTATATAACCTTCACAAATACAGGATTTCCAAAACTCTGGCAATATTATAAAAATAAGAATGAAGCTTTACAAGCAATTAAATACAAACAACTGGGCTTATGTACCTACTGTACAGTAATTCCTGACAGTGCTCTGCAGAACTGAATTTATTTACAATATTCTGTAAAGAGCAAATGCCGTTTCACTCAAAGCTAGATGCATGAAGAAAATAGAGAAAATAGAGGTGCTACTTTAAGGGAAACACTTGTCATATCCAATGTCAAGATTTAAGTGGCTTTCAACCATTCATCAAATTCTTACTTTGGCCAAGTTTATTTTTTCAATTACAGTATCAAAATTGAGAGGCCAGTTTTTTAAAAAAGGAAGAAATGGCAGCTGATCCCCATAGACAGATTTTTTTTAGGTGTCTACACATGGATTTGCAGAGCAGACTTAGGCAGACTTTCCCAACAAGCCTAGCTAGTAGTTTCACTTCATTTATACAGAAGCAGCAGGATGCAGTATGAAATAATTACTTCACAATTATGTTTTTAAACAATTGGCTTCAATCTTTTTGATATGCCAAACATTTTTCACACCCAAACCTGCTTTTAACCATGGCTGATAACTAACTGATCCCCTTTAGCAGTACTACTAATCATAACACAACTGCACCCTGCTTGGCCTTCGATACCTGCTTGATCATCTTGCGGGTTTTGACTACCAGAGCGAACAGCCCCAAACTTTTAAAATACCTGAAAAACAAGATAAATGATAACTTTCTTCTCAGCTCTGTCCTTTTACATTACTTCAATTTATCACATAGTTCATCTATTAACTTCCACAAATGGGTAATGAGGAGTTTCGTAATGACTCCTCACGTAGGGCATCAAAATACCACGGGCAGACACACTGTCACATGTCACAGCATGTGAATACTCTGGGTGTGTGTACACATCTGAGGCATTAGGCAACCAGTTTTATCAAGTCTCCGTTTCATAAAGCTCTGGAATTGCAACCGATCCAAGGAGGTAAGAGAGGAGGATGTGCCAGCAGTGTCAGCACAGCAACAGCACCAGTGCTACGGACCCAGAAAGAAAATGCTCCCCTGGGGAGATTTCTTCCCATCATTTCTCACAGTCCTACTCCACATAACGAACACAGAAAGCAACGAAGCAGCAGCCAACCAGAGCCACCGTGGATGCTGAAATCACCGTGACAGCGCTGCCAGCAACACTAACCAAGAGCCCCAGGCCCACACCAAGGATGATCTGGGCCAGCTGGACCATGCAGGTGAGAGCAGCACAGTCAATGCCCTTTCCCCGTCCGTGCTCTCCTGCTTGTTCCCCATCCTGCAGCTTCAGGCTCTGCAAGTAAGCACAAAACAAACCACAGTGAGATGGGATGGTTTCGACAACGTGCAGCTCTTGGCCATGCATCGATACAACCCCGAGCTACAGCAGGGCAGGTCGATAGCTCCCTGCTTCCCTTATTGTATCACAGAGGTTACGGAACAAAAACAGAGATTTTACAAGTAACAATGACTTGTCCAAACTTCCACCGAATTGTCTGGTTTTTCTCATCTGCAGTTTTTCCTTCTATCCCCTCTCTCAAGGAAGCAATTGAAACTTGCCCAAAAAAATTAGACATTTCTTTCAAAATAAGGTCAATTTGAGTTCTGTCAAACTGACATTTGACAGTACAGGACATCCTGTCATGGATAATTTAGCTCTAACTTATGATTGAAGGAGAGCCTCAAAGGGATATCATACTATCAAAGAATCATCACAGAATCACAGAGTGGTTTGGGTTGCAAGGCACCTTAAAAGAACATCTAGCTCCGGCCCTACTGCCATGGGCAGGGATACCTTCACTAGACCAGGTTGCTCAGAGCTCCATCCAACCCGGCCTTAAACACCTCCAGGGAAGGGACATCCACAGCTTCTCTTAACAACTTATTTCAGTGCTAACAGTAAATGATTTTTTCCTAATATCTGATTTAAACCCACTCTGTTTCAGTTTGAAGCCATTCCTCCTCATTCTGTCACTACATGCCCTTGTAAAATGTCCCTCTCCATCTTTCTTGCAAGCCCCCTTCAGGTACTGGAAGGCCACAATTAAAAACAAAAGCCTTCTCCAGGGTGAACAATCCCAATTCTCTCAGCCTGTCCTCATAGAAGAGATACACCTCCCTCCAAATCAAATTGGTGGCCTCCTCTGAACTCGCTCCAACAGGCTGATGTCCATTGTGTGCTGAGGACCCCGGAGCTGGATGCAGCACTGCAGGTGCTGAAGGGCAGAATCCCCTCCCTCACCTGCTGCCCACCCTGCTTTGGATGCAGCCCAGCACATGTTTGGCTTTCTGGGCTGTGAGTGCACATGGCTGGGTCATGTCCAGCCTCTCACCCACCAACACCCCCAAGCCCTCCTCAGCAGGGCTGCTCTTGATCTGTTCATCACCCAGCCTGTGTTGGTATTGGAGGTTGCCCTAACCCAGGTGCAGCACCTTGCTCCTGGTCTTTTTAAACCACATGTGATTCCCATGGGCCCACTCCTTGAGCTTGTCCAGGTCCTTCTGGATGGCATCCTGTCCTTCAGGTGTGCCAAAAGCACCATTCAGCTTGGTGTCATCTGCAAATTTGCTGAGGGGGCACTTGATCCCTTTGTCTATGTAATTGATGAAGATATTCAATAACACTGGTCCCAGTAAGGACCCCTGAGGGACACCACTTGTCACTGGTGTGCATTGGGACTCTGAGCCATTGACCACCCCCTCTGGATGTGTGTCCAACCACTTTCTTATTCATCTAACAGTCCACTCATTCATCTCTTACCAATCTAGAGAGAAGGATGTTGTCAAATGCTTTACAGAATTGCAGAAAAATCCCCACACATGTACAGTAGCAATGTGATCTCAAATTATGGCTTAAAACACATAAAGGAATTCAGTACCAAAACCTAAATTTAATGCTTTTCTTGCTGGGGAAAAAAGCAACCTGAAAACAAATGTCCAGACTAGGATTCTTCTACACTACTGAGGTCTATTGTTACTTACTAATTACCTTGCATCTGCTATGATGCACATAGCAGAGCACAAGCCTTAATTTATTGTATATAAGTATCTTGCATATTAGCACCCTGTGAGGCTGGTGGAACACTGGAACAGATCGACCAGAGGGGCTGCGGAGTCTCCATCCTTGGAATTATTGAAATCAAACCATGACCTGGGGCAGCCTGCTCCTGGTGGCCCTCCTTGAGCAGGTTGGACTAAATGATCTCTGGTGGTCCCTTCTAACTTCTAGCTGTTCTGCAATTCTGTCCAGGAAGGAATTATTCTGTTTTGTTGGGAAATTATGTGGTATTTATTTTTCTTCTTGCATAGGCTGTTGAACAGAGGAAGTTGTATTGTAACAGCAAGATGTTTCCGCACTGTAGGCTAGCTGCACTGCTGTCTTCTGGTAGCCAAATGCTCATGGTCATTCAGATGCTTTTTGTTTTTTTCAAACCTATTATCTTGCCTTTGAGCTATTCCCACTCAAGGCTCACAAGTACTGGTAACAAACAATCTCTTCCTAATCCAGTAGAAAAAATTTAATTTGGATCCTAGGGAACAGCAGCACAGCACAGGAGTTGAAATGGCAACATTGTAAAACCCAGCACCTGATTTTGGAAGAATGCATAGTGAGGGAAAATACCTGCTCTTTGTTCTGGAATGGTACAATCCCAATTTCAGACACTTTCTTTTTATAAATTACATCTATTTAGCTAAGCTGTTCCCAGTGTTCCTATGGGCCAGTGGTTCTGACCACAAACACTTGAATGTGTAAATAAATGCAATCTTGTGCATGATGTTTCCCCTTTTTTTTTTCCTAGCCGTCTTGTACATTATAGAAGATCTGAGCTAAACCTCAATCCATTAGTATCAAACTATCTATTCTAACATAGAATTATACGTAATTTTACATCTATCATAGCAAGTACCATACACCAAACAAGAAACAATCGGTTGTCTTACAAGTAACATCCGAATATATTGGCCAATTAAATATGAAGTTCATGCACATATCAGCATGTTTTATTTCACTTTTGTCTTGGAACTGCTCTGAATCAGAGCTAGACTAAAATTTTGCTTTTATTCCTTCTCGCCGAGGTGGATGGCCTGAGGTAAGAATAGTGATCTCGCCCTAAACTGGGTTCATTCCCTGTCCTTTGTTATATCTTTATAAACTCTACATCATGATCATTCTCTGTTGGAAGGAGCAAAGAAATGAACTCAAAAATTAGGAATTAGATATGTGAAATATTTAACCCCATTGAGACATCATCCTCCTAGTATTCAATAGAATAGGATAATTAAAGCGTTTTACTGTGTCCATCATTCAGAGGGTGTACCAAACAGTAGGACAAGTTCCCCAGCGCTTGATCTAACCCTATCCTGGTCTCAACTCTGTTTCTTTGTGGTTTTTCAATGTTTCAAATTTTCCTTTATTAATTTTTTCAGATGTCGCAAGATATACTGAGAACTTTTCCTAAGTCCTCCCAACTCTCCTTAATCCTTCTTGTTCCCAGCTGTCTACTAACTTGAGAGACTTGAGAGAAGTTTACCATTAAAGAATTCCACACTTTACAATACATGAAGATCCTGCTGGGCCCAATAACACGATACAAGATGCGCAAGCTTTTCCAGATTTTCCTTGGAAACAGTAGTTTATGCTGTGGAGGACAAAAACCCAACCACAGACATTTAGAAAGATAATGACAAGGTGATACACGATTAAATATTGAACTATGTAAAGATGTTTCTCCTTGAATTTCATATGTTTATTAGCTAAGAGCTTTCACAACTCTCTGCAGTTAACCAAAACTTCTGCCAGCCTTTACAGGATTTTTTTAACCTCAGGCACTCGTAAGTCAAATCCTCTGCTAATGCAGCTGGAAGGAAGGATATAAGGAAGGGAGCACATGAAGGCAATGCAAGTGGAACCCTGTTATCTGCTTACTGCCTGAACACGTACCATGATTGGCTTTGTTTCAGTTTGTCAGAGACAATTATTTGTCTCATTGCAGGACTGTTTGGAGAGTTTGGAGTTGGGACATTAACTCTCTCTGTCAGAATTTATAATATGTGCCATTATTAATAGTTTTGAAATTAAAATTAAAAGCTGCTTACCATTTTTTCTGTCCACTTTACGCCCAAAATAGACTGAACAGACACAGACAGACATAAAGTTACACTTCTTTAGACATTGCTCTCACCTCTTCTTCCCTGTGGTACTCTGCAATGAGGTGGAATGGCACTGTGTACAGTGTGCTGGACATGACTCCAAAGAGCGAACACAGAGCCAGAGTGGAATAGACATTGGGAAACAAGCCAATTAATCCAGTACCCAATCCAAAAAGCAGGTATCCAATGAAATAAAGTCCTTTTAATCCTATGTATGGCAGAAGAACTTTCTGCACGTCTGTGAAAAGAAAGTGAAAATGCTGATAAGACTAAAACAAAACCGGCCACGTTTCACCAGGTAGTTCCTTTAAGGGGTTGTCTTTTGTAAAATGAAGTGAAGGAGATAATCTTACTGATTTTGGAAGTTGCCTCAAATTACTGTAGGTATAAGTTTGACAAAGAATATTTGCTCTCTCTGGGGATAGCCTGTCATAGCCAGGTCCAGAGAAGAAGTAAACAACCATACTGGAAGAACTGCCCTCACTGACCTTGGAAATGTTAAGGAAACTTCCCTTTTTGACCCATCCAGGAGCTACTTTGACAGTCACACTCACAACCACCTAAGCTGGGACTGAGGACCCTTTGCAGTTACCTCCCCCCCGCCACTCACACAGTCAGACCAGGTTTCTTTATGGGCTCCATCCCAGGTTTCCCATGGCAGAGTCTCAGATGTCTGGACCCTTAAAATAATTTAATCATGGTGCAACAACAGGATAACAGCTTGAACTGGTGCCTTCAATTAGGGATCCTGAACAAAGGAAACCCTGGGCTCTTATACCATCACAGTCCAAGCACACAAAAGTCTGGGGTCATTGTCTCCCGCTGTGTCTCCGAGTGTTCAGTCCTCTGGCTGGGCCACGGGGCCCTTTTGTTGTGTTTCAGAAGTGAAAAGATTTCCCCTAAGACTCTTTTATATGGTCAATTCAGCCTCAAAAATGCTAGTTAATTGAGTTTTTTGATCACAAATAGTTTTTTTAATCCTTGGTAAGATTATAGCCAGGTGGGGGTTGGTCTCTTCTCCCAGGCAACCAGGAGTAAGACAAGAGGGCATGGCCTTAAGCTGTGCCAGGGGGGGTTTAGGCTAGANTGCCAGGGGAGGTTTAGGTTAGATATTAGGAAGAAATTCTTTACAGAGAGGATAATCAGGCATTGGAATGGGCTGCCCAGGGAAGTGGTGGATTCTCAGTCCCTGGAGGTTGTTTTTTATAAGAGTTATAGTGAAATCTATCTGGGGAATTGTGGTAGCATGTTTACGCATCACTTTGGAGAGCAAGACAAGATTCTGGCAAGAATTTTTGCATAGGGAATGCAAACTGGGAGAGGGTACCTTCAAGAGCCACAGCATTTCTGGGTGAAAGAGCATCTCAGAATTTAGTCTGGTATTTAACTTCAGGATGATTTTCAGTGTTCATGGTCAATTCACACACAGAACAATGTCTTACTCCCAAAGTAACCCTTCATCATGTGGTCAGGAGCTGTTCATGTTAGGATATGAGTTTCTAACAAAGCTGAGCATGTAACATTTCTTTAAGTTTTAATGTGGAAAACACCCAACAGTTAATTTGGCATAATTTTATGTTTTTTAAACAGTGGCAAATAGCAAACAGCTTCAAAACACGGTGTTGGAGTTCATTCATGGGCACTTACAAGAATAGACTGACGAAGAAATTGCATTGATGCACAGTCCCCAGCATCCCATCTCTACTCCTGCTTTGTAGGTAAGGTAAAGTGTGGAGTTGTGAGGTGCATAAGGATTACCCTGGTATACAACCTGAAAGAGACCACAAGGATCACAGAAGGTAAGGATGACTGCAGATATAGAATGCTTCCCTCTTACAGGAACAGGTATCCAACACAGGGCCTCATCCCTGGTAGGGAGCACCTGAAGAATCTGTTAAGCAGTGTCCTAACCACCCTTCTATAATCCTCCAGGTTTCACACTCACTTCTCCCCGATTATAACACCCCAGGCTCTTCCTCATTTATTACCCTCTGCCTTTTCCTGAACCGTGTACTCTACATTAATTCATTTGTTTTTTTTCCTTTGAGTGTCTTACTTCCCACTGTCCTCTCTTCATTTCTTCCTTCTTGCCATAGCCTTTGTTTCCTTAATTTATCTACAAATAATTTTTTTTATTTTCTCTTTCAGGCTTACCTCAAGACATTAATTTTTCCACACAGTAATTGTCTTACTCAGTTGGGTATCTAGACAAGAAAAACTTTTTTCTTTCAGTCATTTATATATACCATGGGGGAAAAAAGCCCTTCCTCTTGCCTTGCCTATAAAGACAAAAATGGCAAGGAAATGGGAATACTGCATGGAAACAACAGAAAAAAAGAAGTGGCAACGAGTGGATTTATGCTGGGGGCATATTAGTACTCTGGAAGAAAGGAGGCAGACAGGTTCATATAGGCAAGAATAGCTGTCAAGGGCATACAGTCTTATTGCCCGGGAATGGCACGGGAAAGGGAGCACTGGGTATTACAAAGGCAAAGAGTTGCTGGCAAAAGGGCCGCAGGGAAAGGTTTACAGAGGTATGGAGGGACAGACAAACCCAAGAAGACAAGAGCTTTCTGCTACCAAGTATCTCAGTGTGTGCAAAGAGCTGCACAGCCTGAGGCCCAGGAGGCTGCAGTGCAGGGGAATGGCTTTGAGTGGATGGTGCCCACGCACCAGGATAAGGCCAGCTGCATCCAAGCATTGCTCCAGCTAGAAACCCTACCCACCTCAGAGCAGCTCTGAAGCCAACGCAGAAAATGGGTGTGTTTGGACGAGGTCTGAGAGCTTCATTTGGAACAGTTAAATAGACACAAACAGCCTTACAAATGCTGAAAGCTTTTTCCCAACAATTCAACAGACTGGCTCAGAAAAAGGGCCTGACCTCAATTTGCTGTTTTACAAAACCCTTGTTGAGCCATCCAGATACAAATGGATTTGACACCAATCTCATTTCTGCAGGACCATAATACCATATAAAACCTCCTCTTCTTGTTGGAGGAGGAGATGCTGCTAGGAAGGAGAAGAGAGAGGATTTTACGCTTTTACCTGTCCCATGAAATCCGTGAAGAAGAGCATGTTGGACAGGAAAGCCATCCATCCAAAGAGGTGGCTCACACACAGACAGCGATAGTGGGATGGCATGCTCAAAAGTGTCTTCAACAGTGATTTAAGGGTCATCTGCCTTTGATCCTAAAAGCAAATATTTAAGAATAATTACTGTATTATTGCCCTGAAGGCTACCAAAATAGCTGATAGCAAATGAAGAAGGCCTTAGTATCTTTTCACTGTTAGGGTTCCAAAGGTTTTTACTTTTTGCTAGGAAAGAGTTGCTTGTGTACTAAATGTCCTTCAATATATAAAATTCACGGAAACTCTAGCAGAGATGGGTATACCAACAAGAAAGTAACATTTCTTACTGTTATAATCAGCAGGATTATTATTTATGTGTAGAACCACAGAAAAATTTTCTGCCAAAACAGATTCAAGGAGTGTAAAAAAAAAAACAAACAACCCCCCACCCCCCGAAAACCCAAAACCAACCAAACACAACAGCGAAAACAACCTGAAACAAAAATTATTTCTTTATGGAGATGATCAGGTTCACACTGAAAATTTAAAGCTGCCACAGAAAAAAATTATGCTTAAAATATATTTTGCAATCAGTTGTGGATTTCTAAACATTTCTGAGACCTCATTCCCATTCCATTTTACGTGCTAAATTCCCTTGACAAATTCTTTTTCTAGGGAAGCTTCTACCTCTTCAGGCATATCATGAGATTTCCACTATATACTGTCCCCCCTTGCATGAAGCAGCATAAGCTGTGATTCACCACAGGAGATGCAGCACCACTCAAAATCCTGGCACCCAGAGAATGTGAGCTCTAGCACCTGAACACCTTATACCATGGGAGAAACAACTCAAAATCAAGACATTATTGGTCAACAAATGTCACTCACGGGGAAAAAAAAAACATATTTCTCACCACCTTCAATGCTTCATGTTATCTCCCTCGTCTTTGTCTCAGCCCTGTGCCCCAAAACTTTCTCTCAGTTTCTTCTCCAGTGACATTCATCAGATCACTTATATAATTTTAGTATTTTTTTTTAGGACTGTAGGTGTGCTTGATGTCAGGTATTTTGACATGTAATTCTTCCTACATTAAAGTTCCTGAACGGTTCCTTGCTTTTAAATTAAAAAAACACTGTTTTATCTGGTCACAATGGAACACTTCGAATTTTCTCTCATATTTTCTGTAGACAACAGTGTGGGGAGACATGGTAGGGGAAGCTCTATGGTCATGGAATGTGGAAGAACTGTAGAATTTACGTTAATTACTGGAAATTACTGGACTAAATTTTGTCTTCACTTTGCTGTAAGATGTTTTTTCCTTTTTTCTTTCAACGTTGTAGTTACTTTTTACAATTCTTTCATTTGAACTGGGTTATGCTGCAAGCTACTCTATGAATAATCACCACATATAAAGTTGGAAAATACTTTGCTTCATTGGGAGGTTTTTAATCCTCACAGGAATGCCAAAATTCAAGTTGCCAACTTTCACCTTGAACTACATATTGTCCAAATCCCTTGGAATTTCTCTTGGCATCACTGTCTCTTTTAAACAGCATAAGCTTTATATTCTTTTACAATTCTAAAAAAAACAAACCAAAAATTCCACATTGACTCATTAGTGTTATTTCAAGGATAATTACTATCTTTTGACTTGGCTTATTTAGTTTGTTATCTCTTCCAGAGAGTTCTTTAAAACAGCCTTTCCAATCAAAGTGTTAACTTAAGGTCATGGAACTACAAAGGACACTGCTGTGATTACAAACAATAACTTGACAGCTAGATAGAAATGCTTTCTTTCTATTTAGATATTTTAGAGACTGGAAATGGAAACTAAAATGCTGAATGTGCACATTCAATATGCATCAACACACAAACCACATTCTAATTTAAATAATGTGCTGAAGTTTGGCTCTGTTTAAATGCTTTATCCTTCAAAACCTCACCATACCTAATAATCTTCTCTGTAAATTCACTACAATTCAAGGCACAAGATGATTTATAAGGATACAGAAAAACCAATATGACTTGGGTATTATGCCAGTGGATCCTGAGTAATTTGGCACCATGCAGAAGAACACAAGGCTAATCACTTTGGATATCTGTTCATACTGCAACAGGTCAAATCTTATTAATAATCATGTTAGGTATTAGCATGTGAGAGCACAGTCCTTAATTTAGAAGATAGAGGGCCACGATGCCTGCAATAACAAAAAAAAAAACAAACCCTCAGAAAAACAGGAAGCCAAACCATGTCTTTAAGGAAGCAATTACAGTAATGAATGAATCAGAAAACATGTGCCACAAGAGACAGACAATTAAGGCAGTGAGTGTCTAGAATTTATACACACTCAGGCACATCAAAGAAACATGAGACAGATCAAAGCACTGTGAGAATCTAACAGGCTGCCCAGCCTAATCAGAGAGGAGGGCAATGGCACAAGCTCGCCCACAGACACCAGAGCTTTCCCTCGAGTCTTAGATGTTACTGATCCTGTGGAATCAGTTCTTGCCAAGGCAGAGGCTACCCCAATCCACAGTCTGCTCCCCATACTTTCACTGCATTGCTCTCTCTTCTTCATTTGCCTTCCTTTCTTCAGAGCCCACATGGTCCAACTGATCAATGACACTGAGCATCTCCAACAATTCAGAGGATGCTCAGAACAGTGCTGGTGCAGGATGGTGGCTGCTCAAGCTGGCCTGCAGTGGGGAAGCTCAGGCAGCATCACAGTGTGCTGGTCATATTGTCCAGACAACTGTTGACTTGCTGTCTGCCTCTCTCTGTGTTTGCCTGGCATTCTCATCAGGCAATGTTCACCGTACAAACCTTTGTCTTTTATCTGGTGTAATAACATTTTTCTTCAGGTTAGAAATACCAAGTGCTATTATAAAAAGAATTACAAAAAGATAATAAATCCCTTTTATTTATAGCTCAAACATGAGTATAGGCTTCTAACTTATATCTGCAAATGCTCGGTACTTTTAACCTGATTTATCAAACTTTTATCAGGGATGGATATACATAATGCCAAGAGATCAAAGGTGAAATTAAAACAACAAGCAACTATTTCATACATTCAAGCAACTGGTTTTGTTATCCATGGCTTACTAAGGTTACCATGAGAGAGCCATGAGAATTGTTAGCACTAAGACCCATCAACAAAACAGTCAAAACTATCATCTGTTCCCAAGACCATTCTAGAAATGTGCTCCTCAGGTATTTTTCTGTTAAATTCACCTTCTCCTAGTTCCCTTAGATTGAATCAACCTCTCATAAAAATGCAGCAGAAACAAAATAACAGCAAGGATTTGAAAGTACTCACTATTCTCTCCCACCTTAAAGTTCTGCCAAAGACACAGCTACATCACTTCAAAGTAAAACTAAAACTCTGTAGGAATTTTAAACATATGCATACCCTCAGAAAATCCTCAGTGAAATGTTGCCCAGCAGCAAACCCAAATGTTTACTAGACCAGAGAACACACACTTTATATGTACTACATATGCAAGTTTTTGGACTTCAGTGGGAATTACAGATCTATACCAAAGATCAGTGATCTGTAGAACCTGTTCATAACTTGATGTGAATATCAGGACTAAAGGACAGAGTAGATCCTCTTATCAAATTCATATGCGGAGCATATCAAGAGACTGACACAGAGCAAATAACTGAACCAGGTTCTCCCATTCTCCCTCATCCCTTCCAATTGACCAAAGCATCAGGACTAGCCTATCTCATCCCTCTTGCTGGCAATTCTTTCCAAATAAAAAAATAATTAAAAAAGAAAAAAGAAAGCAGGCCTTCTCACTCTGTATCCTGGTGGAAGATTCTTTTTCTGTGCATGTGAAAGGGCTCCATTACAAATAGTCAGCATTAGCTAATTAAAGTGTCTCTAAGGATGCAACAATATGTCCCACAAAATCACCTCTGCACTTACCTGTGACGCAACTGCGCATTTCCCTGGTTTAGCTGCAGCCTTTATTTCAGTGCATGTTGATTTTAAGTATCCCTTCTTGATTTCCTCCTCTATGGAGTTATATTTATGGGGTTCAGTCACTTCCAACAAGAACTTTGCCTCTTCATTTTTGTATCTCAGTGGGACTTCAGGAATACTGCACAGATGCACAGTAAGGCAGATTATGAAAACCAAGGCTGCGAAGAGGAAGATCACCTGGAATTCTGATGCCAAGGAATATCCTAGTACAGTCTGACCCCAATCCATAGCACCTGTCAGGTAACCCAGGGCTCCTCCCAAACCTATAATGGTGGGGGAAAAAAAAAAAAATCTACTGGCATTAATAAATAAACAGAGTACCCAATACCCCCAACATGTGATCCCCTCTAGAAATGACGGAATAATCACTCTTCAGATATTAATCGCAAGAATAAGGAATAGCAAGCTAATCACACACATGAGCAGTTACTAAAACATCTCTTGAAAAACCTCCTGAGATCTGGTAGACCAAGCTCTCCAGAAAATGCCTGAACATTCAGCAACATAGGCCCCCATCTATTTTCTTGACTCTTTGAAGCTCTGTTTTCTTTGAAAAGGTAAGAAATACAAATAAAGCAAAGTAAAATTATACTGAAATTTATGGTTTGGGTTTTTTTAAATTCCACAGAACGAATAAACATTTTTAAATTATATCAAGACTATCTATAGTTTAGATTTTGTAAAATGCATTTTGTACTGCTTTGTCTAAAAAGAAATATCGCTTCCATGTGAAATTTTTTTTAAAAAGGAAATAAACCCGAAAGCATTGGTTTGTAGTTGTACAAATCCAAGTCCCTCACCAGCTGGAACAGAAAACCAGAAGGATCAAATACAAGTGTGTAATTCCATTTATTGATTTGCTCAGAAAAGATAGACTAAAAGATAAAATGAGAATGCTACCTTGTGCCTTGAAGTTAATAAACCTGGCATTCAGTTAATTACTATTTTTTAAATTTCTTCTTTTTCCTATGAATGCACATAGAGATGCACAAGGAAGTGCACACTGTTACATTCAGTAAAGTGCTCTGGTAAGGGCAGCAGCTTCATAGAGTCCTGACACCTTGTTAACCAGCTGGCTCTTCAGGATGTGTGGGAGTCCCACAGGCTTTTGAGGGACTTGTAAGCATTTCTGCTCTTCTGCTTAGGAGACCTGATGACAAAACCACTCTAACAGAAAGTAACAGCACCTACAAAACATGGGATTTTGATTTCATTCTGGGTTTTCCGTACTTTTCCCCCTGTCCTGAGTCTGATTATGGCCCTCCTCCATTGTGCCCTGTGGCATTTCACAGGGGACTGTATCCTTGCTTGTTTCATGAAAAACAATTAAGTTGTTAGTAACTTTTTGAAGAGAATTTACACTAAATGCTTGCAGTGTTTGTTTGCAGACAGAATGTTTGAAATTTGAGGTTGTCTTTGCATACCGTTTGAAAAAAAGTGAATGTTGTGTGTTGGATGTGTGAACTCTTCCTTCCACTTGTCTCAGTGGCTGTAGGTTTTGTAACTAGAAAGCTATCAAGTTTCATGTTCAAACCTTAAACTGAAGACACAGTGGAGACTAAAATCTTAGAGATATTTCGTATAAAGGGAAGGAACTAAAGTGGGGAAACAACATCTCAGACAGAAACTAGAAAAGAAATGGGAAGATTTCTGTCTATGTCTAACTGGGATAAAAAAGGAATGATAAACTGTACGGAATGGATATTAAGATTAGATTTCAAGGAAAACTGTCTAATACCAAGGTCAGTGAAGTGATGGAACAGACTGCCCTGGCAGGGCTGTAGAACCCCTGTCAAGGGAGATTTCAAGGACAGACTAGGGAATTCCCATTTAGGAAGGGTTAAGATACAAATGAACTTGCTACAGAGGGCACAGGTGTTGGATTTAGCCATGCAATCTGTCCCAGTTTTATTTGATATTTGTCCCCCATGCCTTTTCACAGCTTAGTACACAAATGAATCAGATCCAAATTTGGAGCCTCGAAATCTGGAGCCAAGGAAAAATTGCAACCAGATTTCTGCTGAAGGCAAGAATATACATAGAGGCTAATTTATCTCTATGTTCAAACAAGTTATTCTTTAAAATTTTATCTGTCAGTTTGTAATGGATAATACTGATTTCACTTCCATGTGGCTTTAAGGTTCCCTTAAAATTTGCGTTCGTGGACACAGATATTACACATGTCCAAAATCAGCCTCTTGTCAACAGCTACGACAGCTCCCTCCTCGAGCAGAGTAACTGCTACTGAATTTACATGGTTCTGCTTTTGGTGTGGCTCAGTAGCCACAAACATCTGCTTTAACACAGATTGCATGACTCCTCAGGTAGTCTGCTTTTCACCAAGTCCTTCACAGTCACTCAGCTACTCCCAATGCACTTTACATGTACACAGCCTTATGTGTCTTGTCTCAACACAGGGCTCATGTACCGCAGATGATTTCACAGAATCACAGAATGTTAAGGGGTTGGAATGGAGCTTAAAGTTCACCCAGTCCCAACCTCCCCTGCCATGGGTAGGGACACCACCCACTAGACCAGGTTGCTCAAGGCCTTATCCAACTTGGCCTTGAACACTGCTGGGGTTGGGGCATCACAGCTTCTCTGGGCAACCTGTGCCAGTGCCTCAATACCCTCACAGCAAAGAATTTCTTCCTAACATCTAACCTAAATATCCGCTCTTCCAATTTGTACCAATTATTCCCTGTCCTATCTTGATTAAGAGTCCCTCTCCAGCTTCCCTGTAAGCCGCTTCAGATACTGGAAGGTTGCTGTGAGGTCTCCACACAACCTTCTCTTCTACAGACTGAACTGCCCCAAGTTTCTCAGCCTCTCTTTGCAGGGAGGTGCCCTAGTCCTCTTATCAACTTTGTGGACCTCCTCTGGACTTGCTCCAACTGTGTCATGTCCTTCTGTAAACCACCAGCATTCTAAACATGTACAAAGACAAATTAAACGATTAATTTTATTTGCAAGATCCTGGACTGAACCACTTGAACCTATTTTGTGGAAGTCGTGAAGTTCTGAATTTAACACAGAACTCCTATTTCCATATAGCACATATTGGAGCACTGCTGAAGAATAAGAATCAACTAGTCTGGTTTGTGCAGCTCTTGTTTTGTGTCACGTGCCGAGTCAAAAATGTTATTTTTATACGCAATAGCAAGTAAACAAGTTACATTCATTAATGTTTACTTCACCAAAAACTCAAAAAAAAAAAATCAAAACAATCTGAATAAACAGTACTTCATTTTTTAAAATAATCAACTGCTCTCACTTAAATCACAGCTATGTTGCTGTAATTGTGTATGCCTGCAGCCTTCTGCATCAGAATTCTTGCAGCAGTAATCACAAGTTGCTGTTCCCTGGAGTAGTGAAAACCCAGCAACAAAAGACTCGTGACTGAAGTGCAGGATCAGATGATCAGTTCATTCAAGAGTAGAAACACAGTGAGGATAAAATCCATGCAATTACCTTCCCCTCCTTCGAGAGGAAGGAAGGAAAAGAAGGGATCTGAATACCTGTAAATAGGGCGTGGTAATGCAGACCCTTCTCTTTATCCTGATGAGAGCAGACATCAAATAAATACGCTTTGATGGGGCCATCAATAAAATCAGCAGCAAAATCAAAAAGCACTACTCCCAGCATGGTAACGACTATTGCCCACGTCCGCTGCTTTTCATTCTCATCGATGAAAGCTACAAAAAGAAAAACACCCTCATTCTGACAGCAACAATCCCATGTTCTGCAAAACCACATTTTACCTTTCCTGATACCTCCAAATCTAAACAATGGTTGGTTATGCAAGAGAGAACAGTGACACCAGAATCAGATCAGAGAATCAGGAGAACTGAGTCTGTGTAGCACTATGTGCTGGGTTGACTTACTGTCAGCACATGCTCAGGGTGCTCCAAGCTTCACAACCAAGAGCATCACTATCCTTAATCTATTCCTTTACACCTCCATGGCATGCTCTGGTAGACTAACACATGCATTTTGTCATACTTTTTGGTTTTTTCTATTTGTCCCACCCTTTCACTGTTTTAGATAATCAAGAGTTGACAGCAACATCTCTTTCTGAGCAAATGAAATCAAGTATATTCAACATCAGCGATATCCAGGAAGAGAGAATAAATCAATCCCAAAAAACACACACCTCCCCCCTCTGCCAAGTCATAACATTAGCAACAACTTTTCATCAAGGCTTTAAGAAGTTACATCCCAAACTGAAACATAACAGTATCTGGGCACGTAACTTCTATTTAATTTTGCATATTCCAGGTGCAACAGGGCTTCCAAGGAGTTAAAGACTTCTGTTATTCACCAGCATAACAAAGTCTGCAGTGCTACAATAACTAAAGATACCTATTTTGAATGCTAATCCACCTAAAATAGGGATTAACAGATAGATATTCAGTTTGGATGTGTATTACATCACAAAAACAGTATTGCCATTTAAACTAATAAGGTAGATCTTAGTTCATAAAAACTGCTATGGGCCTAAGCAAATCTTTACTTGTACAAGCTTATCAGGCAACGAAAGGCTGTAATCACACATAAAAACTACAGAACATTATGGATATGGTACATAATATGCAGCATTAGCATTGAATGTACATGAAGATTTCAGTGCTCCCCAGCTCCTTCAATGCAGCTGAATCACGATAGTCAATTTTAACAATCCATTCTAAGAAGGAAAAGAGGAACCCCTCTTTTGTGATTCAAAAGGCTAAGGATGAATTTTGTCTGTCAGCACAGTGCATGCCCCTCACTCACCTGAGATCATCACGTCCCCATTGAGGTACAAAGCCATGCCTAACAGCATTATGATGCCTAGACCCAGAATGTAAGGTCGCCTCCTGCCCCAGCTACAGGTGCAGTGATCACTGGCTGAACCTACCACGGGCTGCAGCACGAAGCCCAGGATAGGGCTGATGAGCCACACCAGGCTGTAGAGGTTCTTGGGCAGCCCTACACTGAGCAGCACCGGCGTGACAAAGGCAGCCTCCACGGCATAGCAGAACTCCCGGCCGAACATCGCCATGCTGTGCATGACCAGCCTTCCCACCGCTCGCTTCCTGGGCACCACTGCTCCAGTCCTCAGCATTGACTGCCCCGGAGCCTCCTCCTTCTCCCTGGTGCTGTCCATGTCGGCCTTGGCCACTTCAGAAGCGGGTGGCGGAGCCCTATGGAAGCTCTCTTTCGTTAAGGTCATTGCTCCGGCTGCGCGCGGCGCTGGGGCAGGTCAGTGCTGCCTGCTCTGGCTGACATGGGGCCCAGATCATATGCCGGGTGGGATCGGTCTGTGCTGGGGGAGGGACTCGCATACTTTCATGGCTCTGCGATCACAAGTTATGCCAGGAAGGGGGCGGGGAAGCGTGTGTTACCATTAGCAGATCTGAGCTTTTGGGCATCTGCACAGCTCCCAACTATCCACAACTAAGGAATTACTGTTTACGCATGAAGCACACATATAACGCTAACATACATCACATGGTCAAGGCGCAGGATTAGCCTGACACAAAGCTATTCCTCTTGCTGCTGTAAGACAGCAGTGATACCAGGAATCTAGAGCCCTCATCTTTCCATTCAGCAAAAATGAACATCAAAGTGCTGATTTCCCGCTGATTGAATAGGGAGAAAAAAATCTCAATGTGTCCAGAAAATAATTTCAATGCACTTCATGATGAGTAAGAAAACTTTCCCACTGCTGTCAAGTGTTAGTGGCAGATAAAAAGCTTGACAGAAGTCTTGTCAAACAGCAACTGGTAAGCATATTTTTGCATCTGCCGTCCACCACCCTCAGAACTCATTATTTTCTTGGTTTCTGAAAACAAAGGTGTGCTGGTTTTGGCTGAGATATCAGGATCACTTAGTCTTTTTTTTTTTTTTTTTTTTTAACAG
>VXAY01003116.1:171941-183249 GCA_013399855.1 Oxyruncus cristatus | reverse complement strand
TTCTAAATTCTTGAACAGATAAATCATATTTTATAGTCGTATTTAAAGAGTCTTTAGTCAAATATCAAAATTGTATCCACAGCTGGACACTAAAAGTACTCTGAAATTGTTGGGAGGAAATTAATTTCTAAAGCAGAATTTGCTTCTACAAAAATTTTGTTCCATTGAGAAATACAATGAACCTCCAAAGAATATTCCTTTCTGAAACCATTTAAATAGTTACTTCTAAAAATATATAGTACAAATTACTGAGTTTGCTTGAAAGTTTATTTGCAATATCAAAGAATTCGTTTTTTTGAAGTATATTCACAATCATTTGAAAAAAGTGATTTCCAAAACCAGTTGTTTATTGCTCCAGTCACACCACAGACTTCGATTACCATAACTCCAGAAAAAAATCTGCAATTTAAGTGTATTTTCTGAGGGCAAGGTGAAGAGAGGATGAAAAAGAAAGAAATTAATTGCTAGAAGAAGAAGAAAGTCAACTGAATTGCTACACAACAACCCAGCTGGTTTCAGGAAGTGTTTCGCATTTACAAAGAAATCACATAACCATGAATCATGAATCAAAACGGAATTACCAAAGAATTCATTCAGTCATGCTTTGCTGATGTGAAGCAACTGCTCCAAACTACTTACCCTTTATTAACTGGTCATAGAATTGAGGCTCAATGGCACCAACAGCCATGAATTTTCCATCAGAGGTCCTGTAGATTTCGTAAAAATGTGCACCACCGTCTAGCAGGTTTTCACCTCGAGGTCTGCTCCAAATTCCTGCATTTTGCGATTTCCACAGGAAAGAACTTAGGTATGCTACTCCTTCTACCTTGAAGGATTTTACAGGAAAAAAAATAACAGCTTCAGTAAATTAGCTGGCAGGTTATTTAAATTCTGTATAAAACAAAACAGTAAAAAGCTACTTAAAGATTTTTAATGATGAAACTTCTGGTAAGCAACTTCATTTCTTCAAATTTTCAATTACTGTTTATATTGCATCTAGAATTAAAGAATAAGAAAGCATAAGTGTAGTAATGCAGCTCCAGATGGATTACACACTTTCAGTGCACAAAGTTTCCTCGTTTAGAAAGTTTATAATCATTAGGAGTTCACAATGGGAATATAAGCAGTTTCAGGGGATGGGACAAGCTTCATGGCTCTATACAACCTCAAGTATGACAGCTGTGAAAGCCTTCTAAACCTCTAGAAAACAAGATGCCTGTACCAGTCCTGTAAGTATCAGATTTTTATCTCAACATTACCTTTTTTAAATATACCGATTATAAGAAGACTGCTATTTCTAGATGAAAAATTGAAAGAAATCAAAGGTCAATGCTCTCTTATACCATCGGAACTGGAAGCTTATCTCCATCACTAAGCTAAAAATTATTCTCCTACTGTCATCACTGGCAGGTACCTAGACATAGCAAGGTAATCTCTAAATAAGCAAGTGTCTGATGAATACAGCACTGGAAAACATGATCAGTGCGGCTTCAACTTGCTCCTCAAAATTTTGGTTATGTGGAGTACAAACACAGGAAAATTGTTTGTTCAGCCTTTCAATAATTATCAATCTTGTACCAGTCTTTCAAGCAAAATCACATCCTACAGTTTTGCTCATCAGCACAATCCATTTTCTCCCAACTACATTAGAAAAACTGTAAGCAAAGATGAAGCAGTAAACACTGTATGGCCAGAAACGCTCCACTGGAACAGATTAAAACCTGAGTTGTATCATTCCAAGTATTGTTCTGATTCATGCATTTTCAACTGTGTAATATTAACCTAGTACTGTTCACAGAGAAAAGCACACATCCTGTAACAAAATAAAAAGCTACTAATTTTTCATGTGGAAACATCTACTAGTTTCTACCTTTCTAAGCAAGAATTTAACACATCCAAATCTTGGAAGTATGCAGTCAAGAAGTTTCTTCATTTAAAGTGTGTTACTTGCCTCAAGGACAGGAATACTTCTGCCCTACTTGCCACATGTTAAAGTCAATTAAAGTACTTTCTATGAGAAAATACCCTATACCTTCATCTACGCGTTCACAAAATGATTGCAAGGATATTAAAACAAAGTTCGCTTTACTAATGATCTGATCTTGCATTGGTCATGTCAACAAAAAATAAACAAAACCCACTGAAAGTAAGGATAATAAAAGAGGGGGAAAATATCAGAATAAGGTCTAACTGACAATTGGACTTTGGTGCTGACAAAACTCTTACAGTCACCATCTGTCCAATATCTATGTACAGTGCTACTTACCCTGAAAACACTTAAAATAAAACAGCACATCTGTTTTACACTGGCATAGGGACTTCGGAAATATCCCTGGCTGGGCAACTGGACCTCTAACTCCTGCCTGAGGCCCACTGGAATTCAGAGACAAGTAAAAAAGCGTCTAATGTCTGCACCAGACCTCCAAAGGCATGTTCAAATAACACCACACACTCACTAATGTGATCACCTTCTTTTAAAACATGAAAAGGACAACACGAGCAGACCACACTTCAGCCCAACTGCAGAATGATCACAGCAACAGTTATGTGCTTCACTTAACAGACCTCAAAATAAAAGCACCAGCAGTCTCTGAAGCAGGCACAAGAATCCAGAAGCACCACCTCACTGGGTGACCTGTCTGCCCTGCAAGCCTTCTGTTCCTTCTGCAGACTGAAATAGTTCAAAGTGAGAACTAATCCACACCAACCTAACCTTTATCCTCATGACTGATGAAGGCCTCTAGGATGTGGGAGTTTTGGTTTTGAATACCTCCAGGCTGAGAAAAACCTGGAACCTCAGTCTTCTGTTGGACAGCTAAACGCTCCTGCCATGAGACTATTATGCAAACACTCATTACCAGCATCCTTTCCTCTGGCTGTCCTTTCACAAGGAGTGAGTCATGCTCAGTCAGATGCCTACCATTAGCAGAAGGTTCTGTGGATGAATTTGGAGTGAACCTCAAGTCTGGCCCTGACTCATATGCCTCTGATCCAGTGTGGTGCAAGACTGCAGATGCACAGTTGTGCCTACTGTGCCATATAGCAGAGTCCACTCCACATCCTACTCACTCAGCTCACGCTTATTGTAAGATTCCGATGATCCTACAGAGTCAGTGAGACAGCAACCAACATGAATCAATCCAGACCAGGCACTTAATTCTTCTGAGGCAGCCAGATGAAACAGAGGACAGAGTGTTTACTTTTGACACAGCACAGCAATAACACTGGACACTGAGAATAGGAGATGCAAGTCCAGCCCTTGGCCTGAACCTTTTTACCCTCTTTTTGTATCAGTTTAGATTCACTAACTACAAGAGTTCCTCATGTTTATATTATTGATAATAGGAACTCTCCCAATCCACTTTTCACCTTCAGCACAGTAATCAGAAACAAAAGACAAATAACAATTTCTTCCATCACAAAAATTCTGATCTCACTCTAGAATTGTTAACCAGAAAGACAAGAAATAATTTATTATTTTAGATTATGTCAGGAAAAACAGATTTTGCAATAAAATGAGAAAAACCTAACTGTCAGTAAATCCATGAAGTAGCATGAAAACTTAATAAAAGTAATACTAATGACACAAAGTCACAAAAAAGATATTAATTTTCCCTCTTCTGCTGTAGAAAATTCTACCATGTGTCAGAGTCATGAACATATTCAGACTCCCTAAACTACACAATAACTTAAGTAATTGTTCTATTAAAAAAAATATAATGTTAAAATGAAATGACAGCTGAAATGCTGTGGTATTGTGATTTTAAAAACATCTACTTCCAGGAAAAAAAACGTAGGCATAAAAACAGGCTCATCCACCCAGTCTATTTAGCTGTCTTTGCTGATGATTATGCATATATGTTTTTCATCACCTGTGTCACTGAAAGTCTATTCAGGTAAAACGAATATAACAAAATGTCAGGTAAAGTACATCCTGTGATACTGGACATTATTCCACCTATTTCACAGACCACCAGGCACACCACCAGGCACTGTAGATTCTGCAAGTGTAATAAGGCAAGAAAAAACTGAAAGAGAGAATTTTTAGGGGCTTAAAACCCCCTACCAAAAACACACAACACGTTCCATGCCAAATGAGCTACAAAATTCATTAGAACATTAGCAGACTTACACTGATTCTTCTTCCAACAATTTTTTTTACTTATTTCAAGTATGATAAGAAAAATAAGGTAACACTACAAACCACAAGAAGTATCTTTTTCCATATTTGAAGGCTTGTCAAAATTTGCCACAGCTTTTGTTTCACAAAACTATGGAAGAAACTGTGTTTGTTTCACACAAACTCCTTCAATCTTGTTTTGTAGGTCATGTTTTCAGAACCATAATTTTTTTCATGCTTATTGGGACTTCCTCAAATTTTTATCAAAGATGGTGGTTAGCATCAGAAACAGTATTTTCATGAGACTTCATAAACACTGAATAGGTTAGAATAATTGCTTCAGAATGTTTGCTGGCTCTATTTCCTGTTTATACATCCTAATACAGTGTGTATGTGTTTTGCAACAGGATGGTATTGTTGACTCATGTTCAGCTTGTGACTACTACAAACCCCCAGGATTGTACTTTAGCCAATTGTTCTCATACTGCATTTGTGCAGCTAATTATTTCTTCCTGAACAGGACTGCAGAGCAGTGCTATCAATGAATTGTAGCCAATTTTTCCAGGTCATTTCTCCAATTTGAAAAGGTCACTCTAAATTCTAATCCAAGTGTCCAATACACTTGTAGTCCGCCTCATACGCATATTATCTTTAAATTTACCAAACACAATTGTTCATCCATGATTCAGCTTGTTGGAGAAAACACTGAAAAAAGCCCCAACAAACGTGCAGAACTCCACTTGATATGTTTTTCATTTTGACAATCGACCACTAATAACTATTATTGCAGTAAAAACATTGATCCTGTCTTGCACTGTTCCCACAGAATTTTCCTCTAGACCTAATGCCATGGTCTGCTCCTGGAAATGTTGCATGAATTTGTCAAAAACTTACTCAAATTAAAAGATCAAACGTCCCTTTCTATTCTCCCATCTTCAAGACCACTTCAACAAGGGAATTTTTTCAATTAATGTGATTTTTTTCCAATTTATATTTCAGTCTAAACCATAGACTTCACTGCCTACAATATCTCAAAGGGAGGTCAAATTTTAATTGCAAAACTCTTTAAAAACAGAGAGACCAAGAGAGAAACAACACTTACAGGTAACATGGATTTCAAGGATAAATAGAAATAAGTATTTTTCCTCTGTGGGTAAGTGGGTGGCCTTCCAGTGGCAAAAATCCAAAGTACTCATTATTACGCTAATTGAGGCTTTAATTTATTTTACAGCACATTCACAAAGTGTTTGAAATTGACTTCTTGGCAATGACCCATGGCAGTGTAACCATCTGAGGGAACAGTGTCTCTAATAAGATACCATACGTCACCCATTCGAAAGAAGATGTATCTTGAATAAAGCTAATGCAAGTCGCTATTTTATTATTGTTAACCTTTTTCTGTTATGCATTATGTTAATTGTTTATTACACACCCTTTCTCCATACACCAAACTCACTCATCAAATATATACAGCTAATACTTTGTGAAGAAGGCAGAGAGGTAAAAGGAGAGAGAGGGGGAAAGCCACAGAATGCGTTCCATGCCATGTGGACATTATGGCAGCAGTGAGTAATATGTGAAAACTACTTGCCCATGAAGGAATAGCCATTTTATGAGGTTGCTTTCCCCTTTTCAAGTTTCTCAGTTTTAAACCCTGTGTTTCTTCCAGTTTCTTCCCTTTTACAGATTTAGAGTAGGAAAAACCAAACCTACAAAACCCCACCTTCCTTGAGACCTTACTTACCATACTTGCATCAATGATCTGCCCTCTGCCAGATGTGGTACGTTCATAAAGGGCTATAACAATGCCCAATGCACACATGACACCTCCACCAGCAAAATCTGCCAGAAGATTTATGGGTGCGTAAGGGTTTTCACCTTTTCTACCCAGGTTTGACAGCACACCTGACAGGAGGGCAAACAAAGCAAGCATAAGCATAAAATTAATCATAAACATTCATTTCTACATTTCTACAATTAAAGTTTCGTTCTCTTCAATCTACGCAAATAAACAAGGGATAAAGCAATCTTCTACCAACAGTTTTCTGTCTTTACTAGGTTGTGTCCTAGCAAATAGTTACTCTTTAATTCGCAAAAAAGAATAAAATAAAATACATGAAATAGCACTACTGAAGATACATTTAATTAAAGATACTAATAAAAGTCTCATAGACAAACCACCGATATTTTGGCTATAGGGACATCAAAAAAACTCTTGGGTGCAATAATTGTTAGCACTATGGTACTATCAGTACTATATTAGTACTTCATATATGCATAGAACCTCCCCCATAACTGGCATTATGAACATGTTTCAAAGCAACTTTGGTATACTGTTCTTCTTACAATCTTTTAAAGTAAAAATGCAGATGTACAGTCTTTTGTGCACATAACCAATGAATTAATAACCATAACAAAGGATCTCACACTGAAAACTGTGCTTCAGTCCTATCCTCCTTCTTCAACTAGCTTTTGGATGAAAGAAAAAGATTGCGTATAACAGTAACCAGTGAATAGAACAAGAAGGTTATCTCAGATTGCATGCAATGTAAACACAGGGAACTTATGCTTATGCCAGCAATTATGCAGAAATTAAAGGAATTAGAGCAAAGGCTAAGCCAGTTTACTGCAGACAGAGCTTTGAATCTGTTAACACTTCTCTGCCACCCTGATCCTCTTTACTGTGACCTTACTCTTTCTAGTTTCCTCACAGTGATTCCCTTTGGGCAAGCGAGAAACTCCTGTGTGATCACCTCTCCTCTGTCTGTAGTTTAAGGTCTGAGATTTGCAGAATATCTGGCCAAAAATGCCTGAGAACTGCATAGTTGTGATGCACTCTTTAGTTAGCTAATGGTCTAATGCATTTCCTAAGTGCAAGCAACTTGACTGCACAGTATAAAAAACTTTCCAAATCCTGTACTGGAAGTGTAAAGCCCTGTCATTCACTAAAACCTTCCTGTAACAGCCTAAAGGTTGCCACAGGCACCAGCAGATTAACAAGCTAACTTCTCTCCGGAGTTCCCAACACAAGCCATTTTTTAGCTAGGGAAAGCTAAAGCTCACCAGGAAAATACTCAGAATATGAGATCTCATTTTTGAGGAATGACACCTCTCAAACACCTTGTTTTATTTCTTTTAAATATGCAGAAAAACTCGTTCTGTGAAATTTCAAGCAAAGTGATTTTAGGAAGATAACATTAATTAAAATACTACTGATTAAATCATCTCCAGAGGGAAAAAACCACTCTATTTTGTAAACAGAAAGTAGATATGGACTACTGTTTCTGTACTAACTCCTTCCCTACATTAATAACAAATAAAAATACCCTAATTCTTGGAAATCATCTTGACATGAAGTCAAAAGTGTTTCAAATGAGGCATCCTTTCTTAAAACTTTTTTATTCTCTGACAATTTTACACAATGAGAAAAGACTGAACCTACCCCTGAAGAAATTTAATTCCACAACACAGTTACTCCCCATAGTAGGTGATAACCAGATCACCACATTTGCAGCACCTCTGCTCTGGTCTTTTGCTGGGTCTAAAAGAAATGCTCTGTCCAGTGGAAATCCAAGAAGTTTTGGGCCACTTTCTCTCCTCCCTCAGAGGCTTGGAGAAGCAGCAGAGACAGAAGAGCAGGAGGTAGGGCCATGAGTGGATTGCCATCATCAGAGGTGAGTAATTTTGTTATTGTTTGCTACGGAATACTTGCAGAATCATGACACTTAAAAACAGCACAGTGTGTACAACCCCTTAATTGAAACGTACCACTGCCACTTTATTTTAAGCCTACTGCATTTCAGTTGGTTTCTGTGGAGGCACATCTACAAGTAGAAGAGCACAAGAACCAGTTGTCTTAGGCTGCCTACTTTCCCTTTGCTCAAAAAACGCACATAAGCCCGCAAAATAATCCACAGAACAGATTTTCTAGGAGAGAGGCCCTAAGAAAATCTTCAGTCCTCCCTTCAAAGAGGTTTATTCTGATACAATAGCACAAAGGAGGGAAAATAATGTATGGCCTGTGAAGACGTGCTGATCCAGCCTAACAGCTCACTGCTGCTGGCAAAACAAACAGCCTGTCCAGTCCACACTTCCTCCTTTCTTGTGCTAACCGGTTTGTTGGATCCCTAAATGAACTGCTTCACCTCAATAACCTGGCAGAAGGAATCCTCATTTCTCCTCACCAGTTCTTGACTTGTGAGGAAGTTTACACAGGGGTTAAGCAAATGCCAGAGCTCACTGAGGAGAATGGAGCAAGGAAAAGCACATGGAAAGGAAACCACCATTTCACTGACAGGGACACTTCAGATCAGCTCAGCTGTTTTATCAGACTGCACCTCAGATATTTTGAGCTATCTGCTTTCAAAAAATTCCCACGTTTTAATTTAAGGGGGAAAAACCCCTTTAATTTAAGAGAAATTTTACAGCCTACCTGATAAAGCTAAATAATTGATGTCATGACCTGCAGACTTGGCATATTTTCCTGTCTGGCCAAATCCAGTAAGTCTAGCATAGATGAGGCTGGGATTCTCCTGCAGAAGGACCTCTGGACCAAGCCCAAGTTTTTCCATGACACCTTAAAAAGACATAACCAAGGAATTCTAATTCACATTTATTTCTAACAGTACTTCAAATATACACTGTTAAAAGTCAGATTATACAAAACCAGAACTCAACTGTACTTTGTAAAGTAATACATTCTACTTCAGTATCCATATAACAATGTGAACATTATAAATTACTGACATATCCAATAAATTTTTAATAAAAATGAAGTGGAAATCAAGCTTTAGGGTTCTTTCTCTTTTTTTTCAGCTGTTTTACTTCTCCAAAGGAATGACAGCTTCCTGTACTGCTGGATGAACAAGAAAGCTAAAAAGGCTTGCAAAACAAGGAAAAAAGAGGAAGAGCAAACTCTTACATTCTCCACATTAAAACTACTTGAAATTTCTTCCACTGCAACACACTTTTCTCACCATTTTAGTTTCTCAGTACCCCATGTGTTCCTGTACCTTTTTACTCACTGATACAAATGGACAATTACACTATTCCACAAAGGATATGCAACAACCACACAAAAGTAAGTGCGTTCTTTTGTATTATAGAGAGTAAGGAGCTTTTAGAAATCAGTGAAATGTAAGTTTGACCAGCATGGAAATCGTAAAATTTTGATGTTGCAGTTCTAAGTGGTTTTAAAAGAAGCAAATCTGAGTTGCAAGTAAATTATACTGTCTTACTGTCTCAATGCAGCTTAGTCAGACTATGACCTATGATATCTATACTGGCACTGCAGAGAGACACATTCTGGAAGGGAAAGGGTAATGTAATTTCGGTACCTGTTCCACCCCGGAATATTACTCTAGCTTGTTTCACAGACTAATCCATAATGTTACTACACCTTCAACTTTGTTAAGATCCATTTCTATTGCATTAATTACTGGGCAGTGGCAGCTGATTAATGCGAAGGAGAAAGCCATGTAATTTGGTAAAGTGCATGATTTCCAAAGGCACAAGTGAGAACTGTGTGCCAAATAACCCCTCTGATGTCACAATGTCATTGTTGTAAGGTCAACAGCACATACACTTTTTACAAAACTCTCCTGTCACTTGGGCCCTCACCTTCTCACTGTTTCACACCAGCTTCATGATGGGTCACAGATTTGCCTAGTACACTTGCAGGCCCATAAAACCTAGTATCTAGTTACAGAATTGCCTGCATTTTCAGCTTAAAAAGAAAAGCAAGTGCCTACAAAACCAAGGAAAACAAAATTTCATAAGAAAAAAAAATCCGCTAGAAAACAGGAGACTAACTACAAATAAAAAAAAGGAATTTAATGTCTTCATTTTGTCTGCACAGCTTCTGGGGAGGGAATAAAACAAACAATTTTAAGGTAAAAAATGTAAAAATTATAAAACCTTGTTTTCAAAACGAAAATAATTACTTGTGACATACTATCTGTATGTCTGTCTACGATGTGTGATGTTTAACTGATATAGCCCTATATTTCTAAACTGGCTGCAGAAATCCCAGAACACTTCAGCTCCTCACCGAAGCATCATCATAGAATCACAGAACAGTCTGTTGGAAGGAAATTGTAAAGGTCACCTAGTCCAACCCCACTGCAAGGAGCAGAGACATCTTCAATCACAGCCCTGTCCTACCTGACCCCAATGATACTCTTCATAGCAGAACAGCATCCTCAAGGAACAGTGGGAATACTGAAATAACCATCAAGTATGGCTTATGAACATGTTAGATCTGAAAAGTCAGTATTTGACACAAAGGACCTTAAAACAGTGTAAACTTTGCTATTGACAAGCAGATGTTAAGCACCTCTAAATATGGTAAATTAGTAAACATGAATACTATAAGCAAAAGACGAATCAAAAAATCTTTTTTAAATGTAATTTTCAAAAACTGAATAATTCCATACTTGAATATTTGAAGAATTTTGTTTTCTATTTAATCGAGAGTCAACAATAGAAAATAGTTACAAAATAAGGAAGGTTTTCATAAATTGGACTTAAAACTGGCAGGAAATAAGTTCGTGAAAAGCAACTTCCTAAAACCACATGACTTTTGAAGACTTGTAGTTCATAACCTGGTTTTGATTCTAAATCAGTGTTACCTTGTATAAGGGAATCATACTACTTAACACTTGTTCTTACACTCATCGCCCTGGAATACGTGCTTTATAAATGCATAACTGTATAAATGCATAACGTCAGATCTTCACAGAGGAACTTTAAGCTCTGAGACCTCTGGCCCACATGGCAACCTTACAAATGTGAGCTGGATGGTATCAGCACGCCAAATGTGAGCCCTTGGCTGCGACATCCTCCTGTTCATGCAGAGCTCAAACCCAGGAGTGAGCCCTGCTCTCTACAATCCTCCCGCTAGTGCAGGGCCCCGGCCGGGGGGGCTCGGCCCTGGCGGAGCGCTCCTGCCCCTGCGCTGTCACAGCGATGCCGCACTGCAAAGAGCCCACACAGAGCACCCGCCACCCAGTCACCGCAAATACACCCCAAACTCCGCTGCCCGCCCGATTCCCGCTCAGCATTCCAGAGCTCACAGGCTGGCCGGCGGGAGCTCCGTGGCCCCGCAGCCCCGACCTCCCTCTGCTCCCACACGGCCACCCTCAGCCCCCCTCCTGCCCCGCCGGCCCTCACCGTGGCGGAAGGGCTCGA
>VXAY01003116.1:149590-171663 GCA_013399855.1 Oxyruncus cristatus | reverse complement strand
TCGGTGGCCGCAGCTGTTTCTTTATGCCGAGCCCGCGTCACCCCGCGCTATCCTCCGCACCGGGTTGCGGTGAGGAGGAGTGGGCGTTCTCCTCCTGAGCTCTTGAAGAAGCTTCTCTGTCTGACCATCCAGGGGCCGCTCTGACAGTCACGCCCGCACCACCTGAGCTGGGACCGGGCCTGCTTCGCAGCTACACGCCCCATACTCACACCGACAGACCAGGTTTCCTTACTGGCTCGGCCCCAGGTTTTCCATAGCAGAGTCTCAGGCATCCAGACCCTTAATTTAATCACGGTATAAATAAACTAAATAATTAAACAACAGATCGAGCTTGTGCCTCTGAGTAGGGACCCCTAACAAAGGGAACCCTGGGCTTTTCTCTCCTCACAGTCTAAGCGTGGGAAAGTCACAGAATGACAGAATCAGTCAGTTGGAAAAGGCCTCCAAGATCATCGAGTCCAACCCTTGAAGTCTGAATCTGGAGATCATGGGCTCTTGTGTCTCAGCGTCAGGTCCCCTGGCCCGGCCACAGCTCCCTGTGCCTGTTTTTAGGCAAAGGGTCGGCAGTTCATAGAATCATAGAATTGTAGAGTCAACTGGATTGGAAAGGGCCTTTGAGATCAAGTCCAACCCTTGAGTTCATGGTCCTTGTCTCAGGCTGGGGCTCCTGCCCCTCAGAGCTCAACCTGTGGCTCACAGTGCAGTGAGTGTATTCTTCAGCACAAAGAATGTAAAAGTAAGCACCCTGTTTTTGAAAAACCTCCCCAGTCTATGCCCTCATGTTTGGCAAGGTGGCTGACAGCACTGGCAGCCGCTCACCCTGGCCCCAGGCACCATGGATGGGCCGAACCCCATGCACCCCAAACCTCATGGTTACATGCTGGGATATTAAACCTGTTTGGTTTTTTTGACTAGATGTTCCTTTAAACAGGGTTGTCTGGCCCTGTTGTTCTTGTGGCATCAGCTGCTTACAGGAGCAGACATAATTCCAGGAAAGGTAATGAAACCTTTGGCATTGGATTAACCAATTGGCTTTTCAAACCTACACCCTGCTGGCAGTATTTCAGGTTACCCACTAGCAGACAGAGCAAAGAAGCCCTTAGGAACAGTTCAATGTTCACTTTATATATTTCTTTAAATGGGTTGGACTACAAAAATGTGTAAAGGCCATAAATAGGAATGCAGAATTTTTTCTACCTCTACAATGACAGAAGAGGCCTGTTGCCAGAATACCATTTATTTTCGAGGTAGACACCAGGTCCTGTAATGCAGGCACTGATTGTATCTATGCTGTGAAAGGGCCAGGAGAAAAGTGTGTGCATTTTCATTCAAATGCAGCTGCCTTGGTTTTTTTGTTACCCATCTCCCTTAGATACACTATTACATATAAAGGTTTGTTTTCACAGACATTATCATGTTATTGGGGCACTGTGTTTCTCTAAATAATTTTCAGTTTCATTTATCCTGTCAGACCTTGGAGTTTGTATTGAATACAGTCAGGCAATTTCTGTTGTGTCACCTTCTTTCATTTCACCTGATGCTGTTCAGTTTATCACACCCAAATAACACCATAATCACCCTCTGGATAATGTCTGGATTTTGCTATGGTTTAAATGAGCAGTCCTTTGCACTTGCTAGTTTCTTGTCATCTGCAATCACAGTGGGTACTCTGTGGCAGAAGCATTCAAGTCAGGACCTTATTAAATTATTTCAGTTTCAGAGAGATGAGGGCAGCATTTTATGAGTATTAAATCCAATTTGAAAAACTGAATTTTAACAAACTAAGAAATACACAGGCATGAGAGAGAAACAGATATTCTAATTAAGGATGAGATGAAGGCTAGTAATTTGAGTCCAGCAAACTCTCCTGAAGCAGCAAGTTGGCCAGCAGAAAATATATGTTAAAACAAGGAGTCCTCCTCTAGCATGGACTTCCAGTGAAATCAGTGCAGTGTATTATTTATCCAATACCATTTAATATTTATCATTAATATGCAGCAGCAAGTAGGCAGCTGTATGAATTCATCACTGCCAAGGCAATGAGTGTAGGAAAGGAAGTTGTTTTGGGGTTAAATCTGCACTGTGGATGACAGGACACGTTGTCAGGGTGCTTTTGGGTGTTTTATTGAATTATGTCAGTGGCTACCCTGCATGCCAGGCTTTTACAGCTGGTCTCAGATTTGCTTGTTAAAATTACTCTTAGTTTTCAGTTCTTTGAAAAAATACCAAGGCAGCTATGTGAAGTTATAGCTGTATACAAAACCTTGATTCTCTCCTTTTATGTGTATGTGGTTTACAATTTAGTCCACCCTAATATATGTTTAAAGAGATACTGGTATCTGTACAGTTTATGGTTTTTTTGTTAAATGCAAAAGCAAGAATTGCTCACATCTTTTGTAATACTCCAAATCTTGATAATTATATAATTGCTTAAAAATGGAACTAGTAGGTCACGACATAAGGTAAACCTTTTCCAGTAAATTCAAACATATCTGCATTAAACTGAATTTGAGACCTTTAAAGATTATGATGGAATTTATGATGGTACTTTTGTGTCCCAAGTTTATCAAAGCTTTCAAGTATGTCTGCTCTGTCCCAAAGCCTACATTTATGGCTTGCCTGAATAGAAGCTGTTCTCCATTCATAACACTTTCATATGCACAAAGACAGTGTAGGTGGTACTCCACATTTTTGACTGCACATGGCATGCTGTTGTGACACACTGTCCTCTGTACAACGGGCTTGTCAAACGCAGCACTTTAATCTCTGCAATTTCAATAAAATCTTCCGTTTCGAGCATCTCTTTGCCTTTCTGTGCTTCTCTGCTTCTGTGTGAGTGTGGATTTACACATCACTGCTCACCCTGTTAAGTATACATCCCATCTCACACTGGCAAAAAATCTGTCCTGAGGTCATCATCCCCTTCTAAAGTAGCTGTGAATCCATGATGCTTGTTCTGTGTGTCTGAGAGCATGAATTATAGATTTGGAAATACAAGCTCCATCTCATCCACGGAAAGTGATTGTATAATCTGCCTTGTCACTAAAATTGACATATCCTAGAAAAAGTACTGTTTGTGAGTAGTTTATTCGAGTCAGTCATCAGTGTGACGATCTGGCCTTGCTTCAGTGAACAAGCTTTGCCATTAACTTTCACAGGGCCAGAAATTTGCCCCCGATACTCTCTTAAAAGTAGGAGAACAAACTACTGATACCTGTGACTGTGTTTTCTGCGCTTCGAACCTTAACCCTTGTACCTGAACCTAAATACTCTTCTTTCTTTTGATTCACAGCTGTGACTGTACTTCTATGATTTAGATGAAGAGAATGGCAAGTAGCTTTATATAGATAAACCTTATATTGGGTAATCATGAGAAAAATAAATATTTTCCTGTGAGTTTATTATTAACCACTGTTGTACGGACTGGAAAATCCAGGGTTATTCCCATTTTTTTTTCCCTGGATATGAGCTTCAGGTCTATGCTGGGCACCACATGTACTACTGCTTAACCACTCTGCCGAAACTTACTTCCAGGGAGCCATTCTTGATGGATAATGTGTTCTGCCACATTCATCAAAGACAATTTCTCCTGGATTGGTAGGGTGATGGATTGAGAAACCCTTATTTTTATAAACTCTTTCCATCATCTTGCCCATGAGTCATTTATGTGTGCCTTATGGCATACCTAATACATGTTCTTTATTTTGTGAGCTTCTAATAATTTGAGAAAGCAAGCATTCTGAGAAGCAGGTAGTCTTGGAGGGAAGAAAGCATTGATCTGAAGCGATACAGTATCTGAAAAATTTTACTCAAGGCAACCATAATTCTACTATTTTCTAGTTTTAAAATGAACAGGAGATAAATTAAATTTAATCCTGCACTTTCAAGCTGTGGACCAGGACTTTTGACATGGCAGAATGGCACAAACTCTAAATTCCAGTTTCATGGCCTGAAATTCTAGTCCTTACGGACTTCCTTGACTTTCATCAACTTTACTATGCTGTGAGAGCCTGCAGTGTTTTTTTGTCAAAAAATTGCTAAGATTAGAAAACATAGCTCTTAGAAACTATTGTAAAATGGAAATTACTGCTGTTAATTTAATTCTGCTGATCTCTTCTTACATGTTAGTGTGTGCTATTTTCTATAGGAATGGTGCTTCATTAACTGTATATTTGGATGTAGTTACTGAATGAAGATTTTTCTATATACTGATGTCATTATCGCATTCCAGTATATGGGCAATTCCATATTCAGCAGGCATCCAATATTTGCTGCTGGACAGGGCCAAGAAGCAGCATGTGACTGGATGATGGGAGGAACACACTGTGAGACACATTCACAGGAAATGGAAGCTACGATGTCGAAGATAATTTTAACATGGGTATTTCCATTCTTGGTGTTGTAGCAGTCTAATTCTTTTTAAACACTGCTTTTTGGGGTTTTGTTTTGTTTGTTTCTTTGTTTTGTTTGTTTGTGGTTTGTTTGGTTTTTGTGGTTTTTTTAAATGTCTGATGGATTGTTTTCAAAAAAGCAGGAGAATAGCATTCCATTTCTGCAATTTTTCACTGGTTAACATGAAGAGTCTCTTTGTTCAATAAAATCTTGCCCCACATGGGTTTTATTGTTCCGTGAATGTGTTCATGGAGGATGATCTGTCCCATTCCACATGGAGATGCACAGCACTGCGCCTCTCCCACTGCCATCCTTACTGTCTTCATGCCACCATCTGTGCCCTGAGTTCATCTGTCGAGTGGCAGAAGAGTGGCCTAACGACTTACTTGTGTTGGGAGGAATATGCAATGTCAAGAAGCTAGCATAGTCTCTTCCCACACCTGTTGCCAGTCCTTGTGCAGCCTAAAAGGTACTCGGGAACAATGTACGTATGAGTTAATTAAACAGTAACAAGGCTTTCCATGTCTAGGAATTGCTGGATTGTAGTGTTGTGTTAGCGAAATGGATGGATTATGCAGCTGCATTAGTATAATGGTCCCATGAATGCCTTTAGCCCATGACAAGGAGTAACTGCCTAAGTTCTTGAGTACTACCTCAAAGTTAACACAAGCCAGTGATCAGTCCCAACAAACAGTTTTGCAAACAGACACCCTGGTACAGAGGCTGAGACAGTTTAATTAAGCCTCATCAGCATAGTCAGATGGTAACTCTGGGACAAAGAATAGACTCTGACACTGCTTTGGCTTTTAGTATCAATTTAACCAGAGGGCCGGATGATGAGGCTTGGGAAGTATGGCTGTTTTCTGCTACTACTACTCCTGTTCTGCATAATTGCCTCAAGGAAACAGATAATGAAGATTAATGGTATAGCAGATGCTCAAAGTCCTGCTAGAACTGTGTGGTTTGGTCCAAGGACTAGAGGAGCTCTCGCCCTTTGGTGTAAGAGGGAACCTGGTCATACTAAGAAGTGCACATTCTACCAAGTTCTTTTAATTTATGAAGATACTTTCTAGATTTTTTGTCTTTCTTTGTTGGTATCTGAGTATGGCAGACAGCCTGGAGAACAGCTTTGCACACTTCATTTTCTTGCCTCATATTTTTAAATCAGGACAGATCACTCAGGGGTTTTTTTCCTTTGGTTGCTGAAGCAGAACTAACTTCAAACTAGAGAAACTTTGCTCCTGATTCACCAAAATTAACAACTGTGGGTGTTTTCATACACTACTCAGTGACTCCCTGCAGGTTTTGTCCTTGTGTGAATTTTTTTTGAAGTTCTGAGCACAAAAAAAGTAACTTTAATAATGTGACCTAAGTCGGGGGCAAAAAAGCTTTAATTCAAAAACACTTTTATTAAAAACTGCTTCAGAAAACAGCAGGGTGTAATGTAAGACACTCAGTGAAAGAGAGGGGAAGATGAAAGATCTGAGTGAAAAGTTGTGCTCCTTATTTTTTCTTTAGAAGAATATTTCTTTATTTAAAGCCTTTCCTCTGGCTCACAAGGTTTCCAGTGGGACTGAGGCTGCAAACTATTGTCAGTCTAAATTACTTCTTCAGAATCGACTCAGTCGCTCTCAGGCCATGGACTAGCCTCTGAAACTAAAACCACAGACTCTTTTTTTCTCAGAGACTTCTAATTAAACTGCTTTCTGCTTTCTCTGAACACCACTTGTGAAACGGGGACCCAGCCCTATGATGCTTTTGCTCAGTTTGGTGTCATTCTAGTTCATGTATTTCTTGCACAGAAGTTGTGTTTTACCCCTGTCAAGGTGGTCCACCCAGCACCTCTCAAGCCACACACACCCCTGTTCTGCAAAAGGCAGCAGTTCATGCTCCTGATGCAGCTGGAGATGAGAAGTGTTGCCTTGCAAAGATGTCACAGGGAAGGACAGCAGTCCATGGAGCTCAGAGGGATGGGAGGACCGGGAGTGGATGGTGGTGTTTCACACAGAGCAGGGCTCAGCTTGGTTCTGTGTCGGGAAGTGTTTTCTCCTGCCAGGCTGCCAGCTCCTAACACAGAGACAGGATATGACCCACCAAACCACAGCCCTCATTGCAGGCAGGAACTTGCAGGTCTTGCCAAGTTTTGGTTAAATCTGGAAGCTCAGGGAGAGGGAGGGATGTAGATTCATCTTAGCAAAGACAAAAAGCCATTAAGTATACTCCGAATTACAGCTTTTCAGTGGCCAAAAGGCTTCTCAGTCTTAACAAAAATCATAAAATACCACATATTTTATAACAGAGGATAAAAGTCTCTGACACAGGACATTTTGCCTTGAGGATCTGCTTAGCAAGGGCCTTTCAATTATCATGAGCAATGGAAAGAGGACTAATTTTCATGAATATTTCTGAGAAGAAAAACCCATACATTCCACATGACTTACACAGAATATAAAGCTTGTTAATGTTGAGGTATAGGAACACACACAGATATTCACATCAGCTGCTATATTTTGAAGGATCTTTGAAATTAGTGCTTAAGTTACCCATTTATGGAAGTGTTACTCTTCATGGAGAAATTGCATGCAATAATTTTGCAGAGAAAGACTGTAGAAATTTCATACAAAACCTAGGAAGTTTTAACCTTGATGTAAAAAACTCTTTAGCTTTAATGTTGGAACTGAGACCATGCTGCTCCTTGGTTGTCAGATGCTTTTATGATAATTCTTAGTCACCTTCCATTTTTAGCAGGCCAGGTTGAACAAAACTTGTGAAAACAATACAAAACAGGTATGGCAAAACATTATTTTATATTATGGTCACTAAAGGAGATAATGTAAAGGAGCTGAAAATGAGTGTATGTCTCACAGTTTCTAAATACTTTATTCTGACCAAAATGGATTAAAATGGCCATATCATAAAGGAAAATTAAGTCCCCCAAGAAATCTTTGGGGATTTAAAGTTTATGTATATATTTAAATTTTATGTACATATATATGTGTATATATATATTTACACACACATATGTAAAATAAATATATTTTAACACATAATGCTGGCTTTCTCCCATTCAGTAGCAAAATGAATGCCTAGAAAAAGCAAATTAAGAATATCTCCATAGTCTCCAAATGGCAAGGTCCCTGGTCAACGTAGATATGAACAAACGAGTAATAGTTTTGTAACCATTAATCTTTATTGGATAAATGTATGTTTTACAAAGTAAGCTTATTAAAGAAACATGGTCTCAGGTTTTGAAAACCTATGCGGTGCAAACCTGACCCAAGTTCAAAAAGAAATGATAAAACTCATCAGACAACAGTTCATTAAAGCTAATATTTTCAGTGGTTGATGCATAAAACTAAAAAATCACAACTCATAATCATCAAGTATCAACATGCATTTTTCTTCATACAATGTGGTTACATACACTAGAAAAGTGTACAAGGACATACAGATTCATGGGGCAGTTTTTGATTCATTTGCTCCATTGTTGTGCTGCTGATATCCGCATCCAATATGAAAGAATTTAAAATAAGTGTTTTCCTAACCCCACCGACTTGTTATACATTAATGGGGGGTGATGTCTGTTAAAACGGAATTTATGTTTCATTAGCTTGTGTGTGAGGAGCAGACAATACATTCAAATTTCAGTATCAACTTTGGTGCTAACTCCAGTGAAGAGAAAATAGCAAGACAGAATTTCAGGTACCCAAATTTTGAAAAGGCGGTGACAAATATTAATGTTGAAGAGTGGCCCAGTTTACTGTGACCAGAACTTCTGAGCCAGCCAGCATTTGCTTTCACCAGTTAAACACTGAACTGGACTAGTTGCTGCTGCTTTGCAATGTCTTTTCCTGAAATATTGGTTCTTGGAAGGCTGCTACGAAAACTGTATCAACAACTTCACTGTTAAGTAAATATGCAGTCTTATAAGGTACATCCTTCTAAAAGAGCTCCAAATACCACAAAGCTTGTGTTTCTCTGTGCAGTTGGCAAATTCTGGTTTCTCTAGTGTATATGCCTCTGCTTTGACACCCTGCATTCAGTTACATCAGATTTGAAAAGTTTTAAGGCTAGGAGGAAACATTACAGTTCTCCTGCCTGATCCCCTTCACACTGCAGACTAAATTACCTTAGCTTCAAGCTGCTACTAAGGCAAGGACTACTAACACTCTTCCATTAAGAGAGAGAGTAAGCATAAATATGTGCTAAAAATCTGTGAAAAATGACACCAGATACATCATCAGAGGTTTGAGATGGGAATGCAATAAACCTGAATCATTGACATCTTTATTTTCACATTTTTTTCTTCTATTTGAGGAGTTCATTCTAATCCAGTACAAACTTACTCCTTTAGATCTGGTCTCAACTGAGCCTGCTTATAATACATTCAGGCCTGTTTCCATGATGCAAACTTAAATGAGCATGTAATAAGAACTGAATAAATGACTAGAAAAACTTGAATCAAGTGTTCAATTCCTGCCATATACTTAACTAAAGTATATTTACAGACAAAGTCGACTTTACTGGGTAAACTGCTCTCAAGTTACATAAACTCATTTTCCTTTGTTTTTAAGTCACTTCTGGTAAACGAGCAGTAGCAACATTTAACGATTCTATGGTGCAACCCAGATGACAATAAATATTCTGTGACTCTCTGTCATCTACGCAATGTATTCAGCTCATCTCTGATACACAAATAGCAACACAGTGCATCAAAACAAGCCTTCGTGATCCTCCAATGTTGTAATGTTATTACACAGCCCAGTGAAAAATACCAGTTCCAAAAGAGATGTTTCCTCAGATAAACATCTGCTGGATAGTTTCTTTTTTTACTTGGTTTCAAAAAGAAGAAACCCGGCGAAGGTGGAGAAGCGTTGATGGTCCCCATGGAGGGCTCCATTTCCCATTCGCAGCCAAACTTCGTCTCCCTTGGCAAGTTTTAGGACTGCACTGTTTCCTGACGTATCTGCTTTCCCTTTGGATTCGTAGCTATGGATGAGTATTTTACATGTCACCTCTTTGTTTCTCAACAATGATCAAGCAAACAAAAAAAAATTCCAAGAAAGTACACTGTTATCCTGAGCAAACCTTCCTTAAAAGGCTGCCAACAATTTTTTCAGCTTTATGAGGAAATGTGGGCAACTTTCTGCATTTGATCTCCCAGTCAAATTTTGCAACTTACCTAGTTGCATCGTTTCATTACTTCCTAAAGTTCTGGAATTTTAATTTTTTCCAGGGAACAGGAACAAATTTTTTTTTGTTTAAAATTTGCTCATTCATCACAACACTACAGGTTTCCTGTGATGTTTCTTTTCCCTTGAAGTCATCCCAGCTAATTTTAAATGCCTCCAGATCAGGAGTCTGATGTGAGCTGAGCTGCTGTGCTCCCAGCACAGTCGGTGGGCAGAGACAGGCAGCTTACTCCATCCTGAGGCCTTTCCTTGGAACACAGATACATTTGATGTGGGCTAACCTCCTGGCTTTGCGTGGTGGTTGGTTCCCTTGCTTCCACCTGTTGCCTTTTGTGACATCAGTGCTTCAGGGCAGAAAAAAAAAAATTGGGCACTTCTTTTTCAGGAAAGATCTATCGGGAATGAAGCAGCCTTTGGTGGTGTGCTAAAGATAAAGCCAGTAAATGGAAGACCTTTGCTTCTTACTCATCCTTACTACTGCAATTTAAACACTTTCCAACTTAAAAGTAAATAGCTCTCCCCTCATCTTTAATAAGACTGTAGCTAGTTGCTGAACACTTTGTTATTTCCTATATCTGACAGGCAAAATAAGGATGAAGATATATTTTAGCAGAATGACAGCACATTACTACTGAACTCCAACCCTGACTTGGAGTGCTAATTCCTTTTCCCTGAGTTAGAGAAATTTGTGATGAAGCCTTAATTTTAGGTCCAGGATCTGTGGTGTGTATGCTCCAAATTTTCAAGCCGAGGAGGGCAAAATAAAATAGTTCTTCTTATTGATTATTTTACCCTAGTGAATTTCTTCAAAAATTGGTGATTTTACATTTCTTGAAATGTGAAAAAGCTATCACGTCTGTAGAAGCATGCTTTTTGCATTAAAATGGCCTGGCCCTTCACTTACCTATATAAGCTGAACACTGTATTACCATTATGCATCAGGTACACGTACACTTCCTCCACATCTTCATGTTTCATCATATTGAATGTGAAGAAATACACCCCTGAAAAGGTTATCAAATACAACATGTTTGCTTCGTAGAGGGAGGTGATCATGCTGCGGATTTATGATTCTTGCTTAGAAAACGTAACAGCTGAGGACAAAACTGCCTGCCAGTTATCAGTGGGTATTTTGCTTCTGCTTATAGCCTTCCAAAATCTGATTAATTTTAATTTTGCGTATTGCAGGGGTTGTTCTTTCCGCACCACAGCTGCATAAGATGGGGGATAGATGCAGCTGAAAAATAATTCAGGAAGAACTGTAATGCCTCATTTCCAGCCACACATCTGTTGCAGATCAGCTCACAGCTGAACTGGCATGGGGAAAGATGAGAACAAAGAGAGTTACTGGAGGCAGAAGGTGGAGGAGGCAACTGTGAAGCTGCTGGTGCTGCTGCAACACCAAGACTGTCGTTCTCTTATCACAGTGGCTGAAGGGCTAAAGGCTACAGCAAAGCAAATGGTCCTGCTGCCACCCCAGCCCTGGCCTTGCATCTTCCTCCTGCCTTTGTGCTAGCACTAGTCTCGCTGGCTGGCAAGACCTCTCTTGCCTTGCTCAGTTTTCAGTTCATTTTTCTCAAAAGTAGGTAGCAAGAGCTATGCAGAGCAAATCTCATGAGTGCCTTGTGCAAAGGCAGTTAAATAATGTCCCATCATCATTGGCCACACTTCTCCCTATAGCTCCAAGAAATGCACTATTTTGTTTTGAAAATGCTTACCATTCACTGGAGCACCAAATCTCCCAGTCATGACATCAAAAAAATTCCCAACGTTGGTTTCAACACTACTGAAGATGATCCCACTGTTCTGGTTGCTGAAGTGAGTGGCCATCGAAGCCATGAATGCGACCTGCAAAAATCCAGTTCTTACTCAGGCAGTCGTTCATGAAAAGCACATGTGTAGAGCCATCAACTACAGATATTTTTTCCCCTGTATTTGCAGTCTGTTTATTTTCCTGACAGAGATGTTCTTCTAGGGCTTGCTCCAAGGCCAATAAACTCCAGTAACAAAACTCCCATTGAATGAACCTGGAAGAGTCTAGGCTTCTTACATTCAATTGGACTATTCATGACTGTAAAGTAGGTGTATGGTCAAGTGTTTGCAGTTCAGAACCTTCACTTCAGAATTTATTTACTTTCAAGTCTCTCTAGGATGATGCAACAGAAAAATGATGTTGAAATGGATGGCGTTTCTGACAGAAGTGTTTTATGTAGGTTTTATACATTCCCCAATGCATTTACACTGCATATTGCTTTTAATTGAATGTGTGAAAATAAATAATGCTTGGTAAAGTACATGCAGATTAGCCTTTCTTGCTAACTACCTTAGTGATGCATTAAGCAGTTTTATTAGTGGTCCTCTAGAAGTGCAGCTGCTGAGATTCAACATTCACAGTGGTTTTTCTCTCTTATCAGTTGCCCTCAGTCATGAAAACATGAAAACAGAGCGTGGTGGAGACCAAAAGAGGAGACTGAGAAAGAGAGAACTGTGTTTCAACTTCACATTTTACTTCTTGCCATCAAAAATGTTTCCTAGGAAGCAGTGCAAAATGTCCCACATTGGACAACTCAAATTACCCTCAGCAAGATACCAGGGAATGACCGTGCCAGCTTGCATGGTCAGGGGCAGGGGTTGTCTTTCCTGTGAGTGTATGATCCCTCCTCATCTGACTGTCAGTAAATGGGGTACAGGCAGAATTGCTGAACTTTGTTGCCAGAAGATCACATAAAGACTTAAAGATTTATTTCTATCTCAACATCTTACTTGAAAAGTATTCACCTGCAGTTGTTACAGCCCATCACAAAAATGACATTTTTTGGTGTCATTCCAGTTACACTGGTATTTAAAGAATAAAAAACCATCCCAAACTTCTTTTGATTTCAGATCCAAATGAGAACAAAACCAAAACAGACAATCAAATGCAAGTCTAGATCCAACAACGGAAATCATTAGCCATCTGTTCAGAAATCTAAGGAGCTCCAGATGTGAGCTGAAAGCTTGGGCTGATTTTCCTTATCCCTGCATGGATGCATTTTCTATGACGGCAAATTGTTAACGTCTTGCTTCTCAGCCAGGATCACATCAAAGTTCATCATGTGTTGAAGGAAAGCAGCTGCAGAGGCAGCTTGGTGGTATTTATTGCTTTTTGTCTAGATTCCATTTCACAGTCTCTTTGACCCTAACCTACTTTCCTTGGGCTGATCAGAAGAGCTGAAAAAGATGTCCTTTCTCCCTAGGTCTCATTTATAAGTAACAGGTCAACAGGTATACACCAAGTTTTCCAAAATAACGTGGTACTTAAAACAGTATTGTATTCAAAAGTGTTTTCTCCTATACCTACCCCAACTGTAAAATTCTTAAGCATGATGCTAACAAGAAATGATATGGTATCCCATAAGAAATTTTAAACACATCTGTTAAAAGCAGTGATGGAATTTTATTTGGAAATAGGTATTACAATATGAGCTTCTTTTTTTATCCATCCTCTTTTATTTTTCAGTTTTAATTAAATTACTACTGTTATATTTATGTAAGAAAAAATAGTGATAGTTCATTTTAAAATTGCAAAAGGATATGTGTTGAATGTAATTATGTTCTTAAGATATTCAGTAGTATTGTAAGTTCTAGCTAATTCTTTAAGAATACTAAAAGAATTCTGCTTTATTACAAAATTTTTGAAACTGTTTTCATTGTGATTTGTATTCTGTGCAATTACCCCATCTTCATGCACCCTGGGGAATTCAAACATATGCAATTCCAAGAAATCCAAAGTAATTTTTCCGCACTGCATCTGTTGGTTGTACTGTTAATTTTCATGCCTTTTATGAGGGTATAAAATATGAATGACTATTATTGGCAAACAGTGTCCTTCAGTTAAGAAGGATATATCTGGAAACAGATCAGAATGTCAGAGGATTTGAAGCAGTATTTCTCATTGTGCTTGTGTGCTTTATCCCATTTTGCCCCTTCTGTGGTGAATTTGGTTTGGGGGTAGAGATCAGATCAAGACTAACACGATTCCATTAAAGAGGGTTTGTATGACAGAGTGTGTAGCCTCTTGTATAGTTTTTGGAGATCTACATACCCTCTGGTGTCTGAAGTGCCATTTGCCCAGTAGCAGTAATGACTGTAGCCAAGTTGCTATTCAAGATCCTAAGAAATTAAATGGGAGCTTAGATACTTCTGCCACATGTGGGCTGGCTGGGGATGAATCTGACTGCCATCACTTTCCCACACAAGTGCACCCAGTGCCATCTGAAGTGTTTTAGGATTTCCCATGCGGGGCCAGCTGGTGTGATCTACAGAAGTTCCCTCCATGGTGGCAGCTGGAGACCAGGAGGGATATATCTCAGTGCCTTGCCCCATGCATCTAAATCTTCCCTTTAGCACCTTAGCTACACTAAATCATAGAGGCTGGCAAGTCTTCCTGCTATTGCGGATGAACTGCTTGTATATTGCAACACTGTGATGCAGTGGGGGCAACTGATTTAGATCCCCTTTGTAACAGCAACCAAGGGTCTTAAGTTTTCCAGATGCCATGTGCTTTTTGTTGCCTTAAGAACAGGACTACACCATGTCTCAGCTGTACTTCATGTGTATATATATATATATACATATATATATATATATATGTATATGTATATGTATGTATGGATATACACATACACAACCTCTCTGCCATCTGCCAGATTCTTGGGGTAGGAAGAAGCTCTAACACAAAAGCTATGAGATTATGCCAACACAGTGCTGAGCTCAACAGCTCAGGCTTGAACCCAGTGTTGGAGCTCAACAGCTCATTGGGCTTTTGGGTTGTTCATTCATAGGCAGAACCTACAAGGCCCTCAACATATTTAAGGTATCTAGAGATATAAATATACAGAAAACAGAAAACTACTGAGGGAAATTTTTTAAATCTAGAGGACTCTGACTGCCCTCAAAGGTTTGGAGACCATACTTTGAGGAGCTGGATACATATGCTTCTGAGAATCTCACAAAGCCTGACTGTCCGGTAAGGCATGAGTGACTCCTTTACTCTTTTCATATGCTGTAGGAAGCACAGTTATTATGGGATACAGCTTGGTAGAAAAATGATAGTCCCAGCAATTCTCCTTTAATAACCTACATACTTGCTTTTTGCCCTCAAAGAGAAGCATATGTGTTTCTTCCTGCTGATTTCTCAGCTGAATTCTTACACTAAAGAAAGACTTAAACCCTTTCTTTTCCAGGAATGTCTGGCAGAGCACATTTGTCTATCAGAACACCTCTTACAGTATTCATTTATAGGGGAATTTACTTCTTAATTATTTTGCAGTAGTAAGGTGCTGTTTTTCAGTGAAGGAAACCATAACTTGAGATTTGCTGCAGCCAACACAAGTCAGATAATTTGTACCTGTAGCTCTGGGGGAATCCCAGGGTAACCCTTCTCGCCTTTGGGTCCATGATGGCCACGCTCTCCCCTTGGTCCCATATCTCCTTTGTCTCCTTTCTCACCTTTGGCTCCTTCCTGGCCAGTTGCTCCATTATTTCCATTGTTTCCATGATTTCCTGAAAGGAAACAAATCTTTCTGTTTAACTTAAATCATGCAATGTATTTGAACAGGTAAGTGTGACAGGGTCCTCTTCCTGTCACATCTAATCTTCAGTACCATAAACCCCAGACTTGGCTGTGATGGATAAGAAACAACTGTGTGCTCAAACTGAGGGTGAAGCTTTTGGAGAGCAAGTTTCCAGAAGGATGTAGACTGATGTTTAAGAATTAACCCTCATCCTGTCTTGGTGTTGCTGTATAACCTGCCATTGTCTCAAGTTGTTGCTTTGGTGAGGAGAAGTGCAAGAAGATCTCAGCAGATGTGGGACTCAAGGAGAGGGAAAGCCACTGCCTGCTGACACATTCCAGGCAGCTTGCATAAGCACTCTTGCTTTCCTTTTGTGTAAAAACTTATTTCCTCGTAATTTAAGTTAATGATGGTAGCATAAGATAACACTGAATAACATTTTGCTGTATTTAAAACACAAATGAAGAGTGGCTGTAGCCTTAAACTAGCTATGTTTGGCACACCCAACTGTGCCAAAAACAAGAGAGTGTGCATTCTCAGAGTGCTGGTTACTTGAAGGGTTTGATGACTGCATGCTCCTAGATTTAAAGAGAGACCAAATTTTTATAATTAAGCTTTTCTGAAATGGCTTATTGTAAAAAGACTCATTATAAAGCATATTCCTTCTTCTGCAGTATTACTTACTTCCTGATGTTTACTGAGGAAATTACTGAGCAAATGTCTGTGCAAGTGACAGAATTTTAAAGTTGGATAGAATTACTGAGCAATTATTGTGCCTCCTGCAGCAAAAGCTTGATCTTTCAACTCAGGGGATTAGTTAATGTCATCATTATTCTAATTCTACCTGAACTGAAATTAGGTGCTTCGTAATTCTGCTTCTTCTTTGATTATTCTCTCTGGTTACAAATTTACAAGAAAAATAGTGTTCTCTGAGATCACATCTGATGATGAAGTGATTCTTCGGATTTTTTGTATTGAGAAAAAAAAATACTTCAAACGAGGAAGATAAATGGTGAAAGCAATATCAATTTTTGTTTGGATAGAGGAATCTGTAATTTTTAAAAATAATGAGGATGATCTTTTGGTAAACCCGTAACTACTTTTCTAGCAGTTCGGAAGTCTGCAAGCAACACTGGATTCAGTCAAAGGGAAAAGCAACTGCTGTTGTTCCCCTTACAGGCACAGCAACATGAAATCCAGCAGATGAAGGAGACAGAGAAATTACAGGGTGCCGAAGGTTGCTGCCAGCCATATGTTTGTCGCATCCTGTGGTGACAAAAAGGCGGGACTTGGATACATGAGAAAAGGACTAGGCCATGCCCCTACACATATATGTCCACCACAGTCTTGAAAGTGTGGGTCTAATATAAGATGGTGTCCTGCTCCGAAGAAGCCAACAATTTATTAATAAGTAGTGGATCACTGAAAATCATTTTTACTGTGATAACAGGAGATGTAAGCTTTTGAAGATGAGACGAGCCTGTTGATCAGTGATGTATTCATTTACGTTATATATCTGCTTTAGGAATGGTGATTTTCAAATCCCTGCTGTAGCAAAGTTACACAAACATACAACTAACTTTTTCCCTTCTCTAGGCTCTTCTATTTCCATACCAATTAGCAGATCCTTTTCTTGTGTATCCTGTTCTTTTCTGTGCATTTTTAATGGGGGGGGGGGAAGGTAGCTTTTATTATGGAAGACAAGATGAAAGAAGGAAATGAAGGAATTTCTATGAGAGAATAAAAGTATGTGTCTCTGTAAAATACTGGCTAGCAGTATGCTAGATGAAGAAAAGCTCTTGAATACAGTACACAGTAACACAGCTGGATATACAAAGTTCATCGCAATAATCAACTCCAGGGAACAAGTTCTTCCAACTTTAATGGAATTTTCATGCTGCTTTAAGAAGAGAGACCAATTTTCCCTAGAAATGTAATAAGATTACTTTCAGTATGAACTTGTGAAAGCTGAATTTTAATAACAAATAGGCTTTCAGTGGAAAATACTTTAGAATATAACTGAAAATATCTGTCTACCCAGAAATTAGAGGAAAACTTGTTGCTGAATCTGTCCCCAAATACTGATGTTTGGGCCTGATATTTCATAGAACAGCCTGGAATTTATACTTTGCAATTAGACTAATCAAAAAATTAATTAAACTTCATCTTTACCTGGCATCCCAGGGGGCCCAGGAGGTCCTGGAGGCCCTTGGTAGAGTCGAACTCCAAAATCACCACGGCAGCAGGAACTACAGTCTGGGTTCTGTGGTCCAGGCTGGGGGGGCTAAGTGCAAAAAATAAGCTTTAAGTAGCTCATTCATGGAGGACATCAGTCTTACACATGTTGGTTACAGGGTCTTCATTATGTATTCTCTGTTTATACATTTGGTAAGTTTTCAACACACTTCTTATCTGGGCTGAAATCTCACATTCTTGGGTTGTCCCTGAAGATGTTATTTTTGGAAGTTTTAAGAGAATAGCTCTTGAAGTGTTCTAAGAGCTATATGAATATTAAAAAAAAAAAAAAAAAAGGAAACAACTTATCCTGTCAATTAATCAGGGTTTAGAAAATAAAATTATACCAAGTAATGAAATTTTGATGAATATTTCAGTGAGATTCCCATCCTGATCCCACATTTTAACTGACCTTTGATGACAAACAAGCTTATATACTCACAGGACATATTAAAAAAAGACTGTGCAGCATATTCTTATTCATGATCCCAGACCTGCGTATTTACAGGCTACTTAGGTTAGGAGAACCTATAAACATGCCAAGATACAAACCAAAAATTTGAACTTACTGCAATACATGGTGTTAGGGGCTTTTGATTATTTGTAGTGGTGACTGTGTAACTATGAAAACCTATTTGCATGTTGAAACTAATGTAGCAGCATAAGTAAACTAATGAGTTTATTATATACAGCTCAGCTACTGTAGTAATAGTTTAATAAGAGTTTTGTTTAAGTGCTTTTCTTTTTCATATTATTGTATGTACACTAATGGAGTCTCACTCAATTCTGACTGGGTTTCATAACTAGGCTTAGTCACCACAGATTTTCAAGTGGGTCAGCTGAAGTAGAGGTACAGGGTTTGATTTTATTTCTCTACCTCCTCCTTATTTGTCCCTCTTTGTTTCTTTGCCCCTACAATTCTTTGCTAATATCCTGAGATGCAAACCTGCAGTTCTTCAAATCTAGAGAGTGATGATTACACCAATCCAACTACTATTTTTCTCTAATAATTCCATTATTTGTCTTCCTTCCCTTTCTTTCTCCTCATCTTTATCATTGTCAAATTACTTGCCTAATGCAGACTCACTGGTTTAGTGGCAGCAAATGAGCCTCTGGTGGGATGGGAGCTGTCAAATGAACACAGATATTTCTGCCCTCAGTGTCATCAGCTGACTTCATCTGAAACACTAAAGCTTTCTGCCTGTGTTTTGAACAATAACAAGCATATCCCCAGAATTCATTAATTACTGGAGGCTTTGAAGTTTATGGATACAGAAGACACCTTTCATGCCACAACCAAAACACTGCAACTCCTCCACTGGGACATATACATGCCCTCTCCAGCTGGAACCAACAATGGTGGAGTCACCATGGGAATAAAGGCTGACTTGACAGCTAAACAAGTATCCTTCATATTCCAAGAGTTATGGAAATGTTAAGACTTGCCAATGGGCAGAACAGCTTCATATTTACGGGGTTTGGTCAAGGCTGTGCTTTTCAGCTTAATTCTGGACAAGGTCTATTCTTTCTGAGAAAAATGCGTTCTGGCTCTGACACTGTCTGTTCCCAGAGAACCTCTTTGTATGTTTTTTGCAGTTTTGTCTCTCCTACTTGTTAGGAAGAACATAACTGACAATCACCCAGTACACTGTTTATAGTTCTCCAATTATGAGAGAAGAAGTAGGCCCACTTTCAGCTCATTTTCAGTCCTTAAAAGGGAGGCAAGTACAAGAGGACTGGAATTCTGCAAGCATTTTGTACCCCCTAAAATAATAATGATCATTGCACTGAGATTAAAATCTCCAGTTCTTTTTAGATGGTGGTTCATATTCATGTTAAATTGGAAGGCAAACTATATACACACCTGCCAAGAGCAAATAAATCATACCAGCTTAGAGATATCCAAAGATTTAGAACCGAGGATTTTTGGTAAGCGAAGACATGAATTGACCAGAGTGGACTGCACATGAGACTCTCTCAGGTCTGCAGGTGTGATTTGTCCTCTTCATACAATGCACTGAAACCCTAAACATTATTAGCTGACCAGCTATGTTATCATAAAAAACCCATTATGCCAGTCAAAAACAAGTGCTATTTAGCATTACCTTGAAAATGCTCAGCAGGTTTTTACATGTGAAATGAGGCAAGTCCTACCAGTCTGTTTGTATGCAAATAGTTCCACTGACTTCAAAATAACTACTTATGCAGGTCATAAAGTAATATTAACTCATTATCTTTACTGATCTTTTCACTAGGAGGAAAAAAATGTTCACAATCAGCTGCCAAGTGTAATGAATATTCAGGATACTCTTTTGATCTCCAAAGACAGAGAACTTCATGGAGAGTATATTTAAAGGGCAAATGTGTTCTTAAAGTAACATTACACTCAAATATGACACAGAGATTAATTATAATCTACTTGCCAAAGGTGCTCTATGTAGCCATTTGTGCATAAATTTTATCACACAGTGAATCTTTGGCTTTGCTCTCATAAATATGATTTAAGAGCTTGTGAAATGCATCTACCACATTGATATCCTAATACAGATAGAAAACTGGAAATATTTCTGAGGTTATTTGCTGAATTTCCTATGATTTAGTATGTAGGAGAAATTTGTAGGCATCAGATGGTCTATAAAATTCCCTTAATTTAAAGCTGTGAACAAATCATAATTGGAGACCCAGCCCTTTTTAACTTCATGATTACTTTTGAGAGTTTCTGTTTTGTGGTCTAAGACAGTTCAGAAAACAAGTAATACACCTTCACCATTCTTGGCTCCTGTTCTGAGTGTAAAATAGCGTGCCTCTGTGGGCACTAGCACACTCCATGCCCTTTCTCTAAGCAAAGAAACAAACAAAAGTTGCCAAAATTCAGGGTGAAACACCACTTGGCTGAGGAATGTCTAGAGACTTTGAAAGAACAACCTGAAAAGCAAAAATGGTCTGTCATGGCTCCCCATAGTCACTGAGAGTTCTTGTGCTTGAGAAATGTACATTATATTTCACATAAGTTAACAGCAGCGTGGAAACTGGCCCTGCACCCACTGCAGCAAAGATAATAGCCAAGACAAATGCTATTGTCTCTGTTCCACAACAAAGAATGGGGCCTTTAAAAGACTTTAACAAGAGGGTAAAATTCTCCAGCCTAAATTCTCTCTAGCTGGGTAAAGCAACTCCACCTAGGAGTAGGAACTTAGGAATTGAACAGTTTCCACATAGCTCAAGAGGAAGAAACAGGTTTGACATGAATTAAAACATGTCAGTGCCACCTTTGTTTTTACTCTGCCTAGAAATTCCTGGAGTCTGGAACTGGAAAACACGTATTACGTTACCCGCTCTGTGATTGATTATCCCTGTCATGCATCTGTTAGTGCTCCATTTCATTCCAGCAAGCCAAAAATTGCATCATTTCCCAAAAAAAAAAAAAGAATGCTTCTTAGAGAGGGTCTGGCAGGTAAGTGACTGCCATCAGCTGTGCTCAGACTCACTGGGCTCATTTTTAATGGCACAGCCTCTTCCCCCAGCAGACAACTCCAAACATGTTGCATTAAACACTCTGATGAGAGACACATGCATCCCAACCACGGTGACACTTTCTGTGAGGGAGAATTTGACCCCTATAAAGTTATAATTTTGTATTAAATCCTGCAAGTATGTATTACATCTGAAATTATGTTGATTTAAAAGGGAATCTTTTTAGCTGCCAATAGTACATAGTCTGTAGACAGCAGCTGTAGAGGACTGCACAGAGTAGCTGGCTCTTTGGACTGTATACATCATGTTTTACATTGTTTATATACAATTTAACATGCAGTTAAATATCTAGCTTGCTGAATGCACTGGAGGAACATTTAACTCCTGCCCAAGAAGTACAAAAAGTACACTATAAGATTTAAATACAGGGAATACAGTGGTGTATTAAACCTGTTCCTATATTTGGATGTGTTTCAGTCCTTCAAGCCCAGGACAGGATTAAAATCAAATGTCTTCTTTGCTTATCATGATGTAGGTTATTATTCAACACTTGTCTGCATGCCCTTGATTTTGGCAATTCAAAATATCATAGTTTGATCGGAAAGAGTTTTAAAAAACCCAAATGATAAAAGTTGAACTATACAAGACTGAAACATTTTTATCAGCTAGAGAAATAAAACACTCATGTTCTTGCCATTTCTAGAAAACATTGGTAAAAAAAAAAAGCTTCATTTGAGTGGAATTTTGTTTTGCCTACTGCTAGAAAAATCTTCATCTTCTGCCCTTCAGATTTTTTCCTTTTAAATTTGTACTGCAATATTTTATATATAATCAAGTTATAACATTTTCCCTTTGATGTAAGCTAATGACTACAGTATCTAAAGTGGCATGAAAGGCATAAAAATATTCCCAATTTAAAAGGCAGATATTGCAGATGATTTAGACTTCCACTGTGAGTCTTTTTCTTCTGAAACTCTCTCAAGTTGATATTAAATCTATTCATGACATTAGTACCTGTTTATTAAATTTATTTTTAAATTTAATTTTTTATTGTTTAATTTAATTGTTTATTATTATTAAATCTATTCATGATATTAGTACCTGTTTTTTTCAAGCTACTCCTTAGAATAAAATTTTTGAACACTCAGAATTTCATTATAGTTGTCTCAAGCTCAAAAAATATACTTTATATAAATAATTTTCAAGTAAAGTTATTGTCTGCTAA
>VXAY01003116.1:85652-149534 GCA_013399855.1 Oxyruncus cristatus | reverse complement strand
TTTCATCAGAACAAAGAGTTTCTACTTATGTTGAAACCAGTTTCCCCAACCACTGCTGGTTTTACCAGCTCATTAAAAGATCCTATAAAGCAACCCAGCAGAATACAGACCAATACACAGCTTTAATAACAACTATTTCATAAATATATCACTAATAAGATTAGCAAAAAAAAAAAAAAATCTCATTAGCTTTAAAGATATCTTTAGAAGATTAATTCAGAGTACCTGGACTCTATCTGAGGTAGTCAGTTCTACATCATCTACCTCTGGTCTCAGGACTTTTTGGTCTGTAGAAGTGCTATTATCAACAGTCCACTCTATAAGTTGATTCCGCTGTTTCAATATTTCCCTGCTTCTGGAACCTTTATGACCAGTCTGGTGGTGACTTTGCAATATTTTGGCCACTGGTTTATAAGATCTTCTGCTCACCTCCATGTATTCATCTTGACACAGGCAAAATGGAAGAAAAAATAAAGCCAGTAGATGCCAATTGATGAAATCCTTCTCTGCCATGTTATTCAAAATAATTTTTCAGGAGTCCAGCAAATGTCTTGCAGAAGAACCTCTTTGCTGCACCAGGAGTTATGTGGTCCTTTCAGCTTTTCCACTAGTAAGCCTGGCACTGAGACCAGTACCAGGTTTTATACGGTTGCATGCAATAAATAAAACTAAAAATGCCAAAGTGACAGGATCCTTCATCCAAAATCAGTCATGCTCCTTTAAACAAACCAGGCATTATTCACCACTTCACCACCACAAGGAAAATTGATTTGTATGCTGGAAATGACCACAGCATTTAATGGACTCCTGTGGTTCCTATTTGGGGGCATTAAAAAATGTAGCACCTTTCCTTTGGCATGTTTTTGTTTAAGTGTGAAAAAATGTGATGGAAATGGAGAACATGTGGCTAATGGTTTACACTCCTTGATTAGACATGGAAAGGCTGTGAATTCACACTCTTAAATGTCTTTTGGACACAGTCACCTTTCTTATTTGCCAGGAAATTCACACACACAACTGCGTCAGCCCAGTCCGAAAAATCCTTCCAAAAGCAATTAGGAAACAAAAGCACAAGAGGAGCTTTTGCATATGATCCTGACCCAATGGCTGTTTCTGACTATGCTTTTCATTCACTAGAAGAAAAATATTGAATTTCTGTCAGTTGGCCAACACTGGAAGGAGACTGGGTAAGTAGCTTTGAAAAACTGGGTTGAATTCAGATTCACAGAGCCCCATTTCTCAGCATTAGTTCAACATACTCAGCCAGGCAATATTTTTTCCCTTGAGTTCCTAATGTTTTCCTAAATGCAATTGCCAAACCAAGTTTCATATTTTTGCTGCCAGGTAAATATAAATTTACCAGGGGCCTATTTCAGAATTAAAGAATCAAATTATATATGTATAATAATAATAATATCCTTATTTCAGTTTTTGAACCACCCACTGGTATTCTCTAGAAAGCCACAACTGCAGGACGCAGTTCTGCTTTCACATTCACATGCACACCCAACCTTCCCAAGAGCAATTAACTCCTTGGCCGATGAGAAACTCTGCACCAGTACATGGCTACAACAACATTGGTGAAGCCATCAGTCCCAGAAATGATCCCTGGCCATGCAATGTGGTGGACTGGCTCATACTCAAGCTATTCAATGCTGACCCCCCTGCTTTTGACTGAGGCTCGTCTGTGTCCTCTGGCATGCTCTGTGGCCCTAAAGTATCCCTCTTTTATTTCTTTTTTGGTTTTAATATTTTTTCTTCGTGTTCATCTGCCTGATAAATGTGAGGGTCAAGGTGCAGGGTGCTACAGTGGGTATTTCTAGAGCATGAGGGCTGAAGTTGCATGCTCAGGGATGGGATGTAAGGGAACTGGGAGTAGAAGGAGGCTATTGGGATGTTGGTAAGTGCTCCATCCCTAGAGAAGGCAGTTTCACAAACTAATGCTCCAGAAATATTACCCAGGCTTAGTCTTGAGGAGGGAAATAGTGCACTCCAGAAGACATCCTGGGAACAAACCGGAGTGTGACCAACAGGAAGGCTGAGACCCACCAGTGATATGAGGTCCTAACTTATTCAATAATGTAGGAAGCCTTAAACATACCAAGATGCTACAGACAGCACAGCATAACTCCATGGACATGCTAGACGAATGAGTTTCATCTGCTAAAATGCCTCAATGTCAGCTATTGCAGCTGTAAGGGGCATGCACCCCATCTGTCTGCACTCCCTGGTATGTTACTGAGATGGAGATGAGCTGTGGAGCATCTGCAGAAACCAGGCCTAGTCTTAATCCCTGTGAAATCACAGGAAACCCTGTGTTTGACTTCAGGTGAGTAGAACGAGCCTCAAACAAGGTCAAATTTGAAAGAGGCTGTGGTTCTCCCGTCAAAGTGGAAAACAAGCCCAGCAGACAGATCGGTGCTCATTGTTCATTCAGACCCCTGTAGATGCTGGAAGGGATGTGCAATTGGTGGTTGCCGAATGATGGTGGGAAAGTGCTTGAATGATGGCAAGAAACCACTATCTATTTCGTATTCTGATTCCTTCTGTGGGGAGCAGCAGGACAGGTTAAATCACAGGAGGAGACACTGGCCAGAGGTGAGAGGAGAGGGGCAAGCACTTCGAAGTCAGGGTATGTCTGCTTGCGTCACAAACATCAGGAGTACTGAAACCGAGAGAGAGTTTCTGCTTACGTTAAAATACAGCAGAGATGATTTGTTCTGTTCTGTTCTAGTAAAGATAGCAGAGAAGGTCAAGCTAGTAGTCATAAATTAAGATAAAATGGGCATCCGGGGAGATAGAGGAGCAATGAGTCAGGAGGGGTTTTGCAAGCCCCTAACAGGTAGTCAGTGACATTTCCCCAAATGATGACTCCGCCCCAAGCCCCGCTCAACCCCCGCCTATTATGAATATTATAATTAGATGTCAAAATCTGATGAATATGTGTGTAAAAATGTTGCAATGCCTCGCGGAAATTGTATAAAAACCCTGACTTGTCACTCGAACTGGGAGCTACTTTGTCCGATGTTAATCGGGGGCTCTCCAACATTGTATGCAATAAATATCTTTGCTGTTTAAAAACACAAATTTGTCTCTAAGCAGTTTTTCTGTGCTGTTTTTGGCATCAATACCAGCGTTGGCCCCTACCCAGCCACTTGCTTTGGTAATTTCCTATTCAACAGCCCACAGAGAGGAGTGTGGGACTGCACCACTCCCCCAAAAAGCCAATGCCCGCTCCCATAGACATGTGGGGTCCGGGCTGAGCCAGCTCAGGGATGGTGCTCAGGGCTACTGGAATCAAAGGCAGCCAAGGGCTTTTTCTCCACCAGCCAAACATGGCATAGGAGCAGAAACCTGAGGGCTCAGTGTCATAAACATGACTGAGTTGTCTCAGCAACAGTCCCAGGAGCAGGGATGGCTCCTGCTTATTTCAGCCCACAGTCTTGCCAGACAGAGCTGCATCTCCTTGCCTCGTGCTTTGGTTGTATTTATTGCTCTATGTTGAAGATTTAATGGCAGGAATCTTAATTCAATTTCAGTGAAATCTGAGATTCTCAAGCCAGATATTGACAATCATTAGATAACACTTCATAGATTAGCTCTTGAACCTTGCTTCAGTGTAACTGATGTAATCAATAGTCTTGCAGAAGCTCATTGGCCTGTGCTTTATGACTACTGAAAATGCTGATTTTGAAAAAATGCAAATATTCTCGTTATTTCACTGGGCAAACAGAGGTGGAAAGGAATTTACTGGAGAGTGAAACAAGACTTTGGAAAACACAGTTCCAGATTCTGGAAGCGGCTGCCATCAAAATGGGGCAATCAAAATTTCTTTTTCAAGTAGAGAGGATTTTCCTGGCAGGAAGGGAGTTTGAAACCCCTTTGAAAATTCTGAAAATTGGGAATGACTAAGAGACAAACATTAATTTATCTTGGCACTTAATAATTTGATTCAGCAAGTGCTGGGACAGCACTGATGTTTTCAGCTCACATCAGGGCTTTCATAGCTTTCCAAACTCTGTTCCAGGAGCTTCCTGTGGCAAATGTTTCCAATGTGAGTAATGAACATCCACAGCACCCATGTCCCAAAAGGGAAAGGTATAAAACCAAAGAGATTTGGGCTTCAAAGCTCCCATCTATCATTTCATGCAAGACCCGAAACAAGCATGTTTCTTGGCAGCTATTAGGAAGAAGAAAGATTTCTTCCCTTCCTCACTTACTAATAGAGTTCACCTGGTTCCTACCCATCACTGCTCTTGTGGTTTGATGGTACACACATTTTTGGTCCAAACTAATAGGAGAGTTTAGACTTTGCTCTTTTTTCCCGATCTTTTGAACAGAATCCCATTTGAGGAGATCTTTGCTGCCAATTATTCTGCTCTGTTCCTTCAACAAGGAACAGCTGTTTCACAAAATCATTGTCTATAGGCAGAAATTCTGGACTCAGAAGTAAAAAAGCTATGGAGGAACTGATTCTGGTTCTCCATTCTTGATCTCCAATAAGTCAAATACGCTTATTCACACATGTGACCTGAATCTAAAATAATAGGACATCGAAATAGCAGAGCTTTGAATTAATTTTGTACTACAATAAAACACTGAAAATGCTTCATGATGAAAACAACAGATACTCCTAATCTGGAGAAGAGAAAAGGACTGACCTGAAAGGTTTGGTTTTGCTTTTAGGTGCAAGGCTGGTGTGTGTTTCAGGCATGCTGACAGAGAAAATAAAATCTGGTCCCCTGCCTACATCTTTGCTACGTGTTTATACACCTCCCATCACCCTTCCAGCCTTTGCCAGCTGAGCTGTCATTACTTTTGTCCTTTTGGTCTCTGGCAGCAGCGTATGCCTTTGCTAATCAACAGCTTAAGATGAAGTGAAGAACATGGATCTGTTAGTGTCAGATAATGAGATATCAGCTAAAATGCAATAACCTGTGGGGGAAAGCTACTTCTCGCCTTCTCTGCAAGAAAAAACTGCTCCATAGGAAAGAACTCTTATGTTATTTGTATTGGCATTGGGAAAGTGGGTTATTAGTGAAGTTATTAGGTAAATTGAAGGCCACTGTTTCAAGAGGCAACAAAACAAAATCACTAAAATAATACTGTTTTTAAAAGCCCTCTGTAGCCCAGACAGGCTTGTATCCATAATTAAGCATTCCTTCACTTAGAAATAATCTTGTTTGCAGTGATAGCTTCTCCGTACTGGACACAGAGATAATCTGCATCTGCACAAGCACTCTCCACTGAGCCCGTGAGAGCACCAGGCCACGCTGAAAGGATGAAGGCCACCCAACATCGTGCCACCATGATGATGATAACCACCTCCAAATTTCCAGCACACTGTAGCTCTCTGGGCTCATTAATTCCTGGGTATGCTCCCAGTCCTGACCTTTTGGGGCTGGCCATTCCCTCTCTGGCTGAAACTTCCACCAGCGCAGGGACGGATTCTCCTCTCTCCAGTGCCAATCCAAAATGCCCAGCACTGTGCTTCCCTTTGGCTCACTGCTGCAGCAGCCTCTGGCAGAACCCTCAGACCTCAACCTGGCAGCTTTGAAGCCTTTTCCTACCTCTACGCTGACCACTGCAAACCCACAGGAACAACTGAGGTATTTTCATTGAATGTTTCTGTGATCTACTTCTTCTGCAGGAATTTTGGTCAGTAACAGGGATCCAGTCAAAACCCACCACCCTCCTCCCCAAGGGAGCCTCCAGAGGTGGGTCACGAAGGGGAAGGCAGATTCATGGAGCTTTCTAAGTGTTGTGCACACAAAAAGGGCTTAAAGTCACAGTCTGTGCACCACTTTCTCCATGGTTAACCATTTTCTTCTCCTGTAACCCACTGCCACTGAGCTGTGCAGGTGGTGTTGATGCTTTGAGCAGTTTGTTTTGTGACACTCAGGATTTATGTAGTTTGCAGTTACACCAGTTCCCTGAGATATGTAGGTGTTTTCTGCACTGAGTATAGGAAGACACCATTAGCTGTTGGAGAAGGAGAGTGGGGCAAATCCAGCTCCATTACATGGCCTCTGCCCTCACACAAAGCAGATCACTTTCCAGAAAGATCTGGAAACTCCCTAACTTGGAGTTTTCCATCAGTCAGGAAATCGTCTTGCCTTGCTTGATCCTGGCATTTTCTTTCCAATGTGTTATGAGAGCTGGGGCTGAGGTTCTGTCTCTCCACTGTTCTCCACCAACTCTTGGTTTTCCCAGAGAAGTACCCAGGGTCAATGTGCTCCAGCAGCCCAGGACTACCACTGCTACTTCATCCCACCATTTTAACAGCCTAAAAAACTTTTGCTCCCCCACCTCATACACCTAAATTAAAGGATCCCCTGAATGAAAGGATCAGCAATGGGCAGAAACTCAGGCATCAGCTCCCAGCTGCCAGGAGAGCTGCAGTCCAGATGATCCTCCAAAACACAGCTCAGCCTCTGCCAGCTCATCTGCACAAACCCTTGCTCCAAAATATGCACCAGAGACACATTCACTCCATCAATGCCATTTTCAAGGCTCTGTGACAAACTGCCTGGATCAGACAGTTGACAGTCCCAGGCGGGATCGCCAGGTGGTTTATCCAAGTCTCTTTCAAACTTGAAGAATTAGATTTCACAGTGGTGATAGGCCTTCAGTGGTGGAACAAATAATGCAGCATGATAAGCTTTTTCCAGTGTGCAATGCGTCAGTTATCCGTCTCTAATTGAAGAGCCAGAGCACAGTGACTTCCAAGAAAGCAGGGTGGGGAGAGAACAGACTTGGTGCCAAGAAAATAGCCATGGTCAACATTTTTTTCAGGGATGGATATCCTGGTTTGGATTAAACACGATCTAACCTGAATCTTTGGCTTCATTTTAATTCACCTTTTTTTTCCTCAAGTTTCAATGTGTTTAAATTTATTACTTGAAATGTGCTCTTCTCTGCAATTCCTCTGGCCTGGCCCGGACCAAAAGTGTAACGGCTAAAATACCACAGAAACAACTACTCATTATTTTAACTACCCGACAAGAAATAAAAAAACATCTTGTGAGAAGCCCTGTTCTGACTGCATCCCCAAGTGCAGGAGGTGTGGGTGGTTCAGGTAAGGTGTGCTGGTTTTGGGTGGGAAGCCAAGAAGAAGTTTCAGGCCCACAGATTTCCAACACTGTTCTTCTGCCCTGCACAATGAAAGGCACAAAGACAAAATGCTCTCAGTGTGCTCTCGTATGCAGGAGAGGTAAAACATTTGTAAAACATTTATCTAGGGACTACAAGCAGAATTCCAGAGTTTATGTGACCTGATGTCACACAAATAATATCTAAGACTCCAGATTTAATTGAGTTTCTCAGATTCTGAAGATCTTATATATCCAAAGACATTATATCTTCAGTAAAGCGTACCATCAAGTGAAAAACAAGTTTTATATTAATGGTCAAACTCTCCCAGTTCTCCCTACCCTACTTGGGCCCTGGATGAAAAGGAACTGTGGGCAGATCCATAATCTATTAACCAAGGAAGATCTAGTTACTGGGATAGTTCTTGACTTTTTATGTCTGATTATTAAAATCTTTGTTTTATGCACATATTGGCACACCATCAATCAAGAGTGGGGCTGTAAGGAAAACAGCAGTGCTCTAGTTTTGGATTGCAACCTTCTGGTTAGGTCTGCAGAGATCATTAGAAGAAAGGTCCAAGGACTTGCTAGTGAACATTGTGTTCAGGCTGCAGCCAAAATGATGAAAACCTGTGTCACCATGCCTGGGTCATGAAAGAGATAAAATAAATCACACAAGAGGAAGGGTGTTGATCACCATCTACCGACAATACATACCACAAATGGGACAGCCTGAGAGGAGTTAAGAAGCCAGCCCTAGAAAGAAGGAAAAAGGTTGGACTTAACACAATAACCCAAGCCAACCTAGTGTACAAAGCCATCAGCTGCTGTGTGCTGCAGGCCCAGCTTTTTGCTTTGTTTATTCTCCTTTTAAAAGGTTTCTGATAAATATCCCATCCACAGCCGTCTGTTTACCCCAGAAGAGGGAGAAAATGCATAGACTGGACAGAACTGAGAGGGACATCTGGCACATTCACTTTCATTCATTGCCTGCCTGTTCAAACTAAAGATATTTCTTAAAATATATGCTGTAATAAGAACCGAGAAAGAGCCACATGGACTGGAGACAAGTAACCTCTCTTACAGGGCTGGCAGCCCTTGCTGGGTTAAAGGCCAGCCAACTAGCACCATTTATAACAGAGAAGAATGAGCTTCCTACAAGGAAAAGTTAAGCTAGTGTTCCTAATTTGGGTTCTAAATATTCAAAGGGAGAAGAGAAGAAAAGAAAAAAAGAAAAAAAGATAGTTTGAAAAGGATATTATATCACCGTGCTGGGTTTTTTACAGCATTTGTAAAATATTAAGGCTTTATACACTTGAGGAGTTCCTTATTCATCCATAGGAAAGGACAGGTGTTCCTATAATGGTCCAGACACAGACCTTTTCTAGATCTGTTGGCAACTGGATTCAGCCTTTGGTCTTGAGACTGTCAGCAGTGACTCCCTCTGGTTGAGGGGACAGCTCTTGCAAGACTTCCAGCAGTTTGTCCAGTTTTTGGCCGCCACATTTGTTACGAAGTGTTCATTCCTTATGACAGCCCTTGGGCTGATTCAGAGTGAGTGAAGTGGAAATAAAAGCAAGCTAGACCTAAATGGTTTGGCTGGACATCTCAGTTCTCTGGGAGTGCCATAGGCACAGCTACTTCTCCTGTTGTTTCAAGTGTCTGTGTTACTTGATGTTTTCACTGTATCAAAGACACAAGAGCAGTCTGATGGATCCTTGCTGCAACGAAGTTCCTGAGTAACCTATTTATTGCTGTCTATCCATATATATTGCTGTCTTAACCTGCGAAATCTATCAGTATGGCCTCTTCAGGACAGAGGGATGGTATGAATAGGTGCTGCACAGAGCCAAGGATGCCTCTGAGAGCAACAGTACCATTCCAGCATTAGCCAAGTGATCAGAAGGATGTCCTTCAATGCCGGAGAAGTCCCTTTTCCTGTTAGAATGAGCAGTGCAGGCACAGTGAGACAGTGTCTCCAGCCTGTGGTGCACTGACTTGGAAGGAAGATGCATCATGTGAGTCGATTTCCATGAGCACAACCATGCAAGATGAATAAAATGTTCTGTCACCGATTAAATCAAACAGACTGCAGTTCAGCAGACAGTGTAAAAATTAAAGGGGAAAGCAATGCTACCTAAGGGTTTTGCCCTTTAGGCCTTCAAGTGCTGAAGGATTTCCTCAAATTCTTTGGCTAACACAGGAGTCAGGTCTTGCCCCTTTCTTGACAAGGCAAATGCTCTGGGATAACCCAAAATGGGTTAGAATAGCCTTTTTGGTGGTGAACCAGCCTCAGACAGTGATGTTTCCACCAGACACAGACACAGGGTTGTAGGATCATGGATAATTCCCTTGCAGAGTAGTTCTGGTTCTTGCTCTCCCTGGGATTTCATAGGTGGGGAAAACTGTGGATGGTCTTGAATTGATAATTTCTTATACTCTGCTTCCACCCTTCTTTCCCTGTCTGGGTCACTGCTTCTAACAAGGGTTAGATGTTCCTCAAGCCTACAGGGGCATGATCCACACAGTACCTGCCTTGCCACAGTTGCTCCATACCTGTTGCCAAGGACAGCAGGATCCCTTGTTTTGCTCTACCCATGCTGGGGTTTTGTCAGTAAATAGAACAGTCAAAAAGCTTCTCTTTCTGTAACATAAATAGTCACACGAGCAGCTGGGGACCTTGTATAAGCACTTCATCCTCTCCAATACAATGTAAGCCACACACCCCCAAACAAGTTGGAGACAGCAGAGTGAGGCGCTGTCAGAGCTGCTTCATCCCCTGTCCCAGGTGAAAATGACCCTTGCAAAGATGCAGGTTTAAGTACACATCCTGAGGTTTTATTCTGGGAAACTGACTCAAATAATAACAAAAAGTATTACACTAATTTAAAAAAATGGATGGACACTGAGCTGGTATCTTTAGTGTTACCTCATGCCTGAATGTTTAGTTTCAGAACCACCTTCCCTATCAAACTGTAATGGCTGTGTTATATCCACCTACAGCATTAGTATGTCAATTTACTTTGTTACAAACATGTTACAGAAAGATATGTTGCTTTTCATTTTTAATATGCTTTTTGAAAAGAAAGCATTTCTTTCTACAAGCCTTACCAAGGAAAATCTGACAAATATAAGTCTTGTTTTCCAAATCAATTGCCACTAAGGTGTATTAATTAATTTGGATTCTTGTTGACTTTATCACCGTTTCTATTTAGGAAAAAATTGGCTTTTATTTTTTTTTTTTTAGAGAAGTTAATCATCTTGGCATATTTCACAATTTAAAGATGACAAGGTGAAGTCTCTGGTCTGGTGAGATCCCACCTGGAGCACCGAATCCAATGCTGGGGTCCTCAGCATAGGAGGGACATGGACCTGTTGGAGAGGTTCCAAAGGAGGGTCCTAAAAACTATCAGAGAGCTGGAGCACTTATCTTGTAAAGACAGGCTGAGAGAGATGAGATTATTCAGACCAGAGAAGAAAAGGCTCCTGAGACTTTCTTATGGCCTTTGAATACATAAAGGAGGCTTATAAAAAAGATGGGGACAGACTTTTTAGCAGGGCCTGTTGTGATAGGACACAAGTACTTAAATTAAAGGAGTCTTGATTTAGATTAGATATTAAGACAAAGTTTTTTACAATGAGGGTGGTAAAACACTAGCACAAGTTGCCCAAAGAGGTGGTAAATGCCCCATCCCTGTAAACATTAGAAGTCAGGTTGAACAAGGCCCTGATCTAGTTGATGATGATGTCTGTCTTCAACTCAGGGAGTTTGGACTAAATGACCTTTACAGGTCACTTCCACCCTAATCCATTCTGTGATTCTAAGTGTGGAAGTCTGGATGGGTTCATGAGAACTGTAATTTTTTCATGTACAGCTCAGATTCACTCAGCCAACATAGGCTTTGGAGAGACATAAAGAGACCTTATTTCTCTAGCACATCTCTAGAAAAGTCTCCGAAACCTCAGGACACAGAAGCTGCTAAAGAAGACATTAAATGAATGATCTGATTTTAATGTAGCTCATTATTTCATAAGAAAAACAGATGGGACATTGAATTATGGCCAGGAGTTCATCTGCAATGGGACACTTTTGGCTCAGCGAGTTTCACTCCACATCTGTAATTTGTATTAGCTTCATCAGTAATGTCAAATTCAGTTTCTGATGGGAAAGAAACCTGAGTATTATTATGAAAGGCTCAGCCACAGGATTGTTAGCAAATCTCTGGGCAGAGACACTCCCAATGCAGAGGGCAGCAAGCCCAGCCTCTGCCTCCACTTTAGGCTGAGTTACGAAGGTGGTGTGCAGGAAAAGCAATGCTACCATTGCGATCTGCACATTTATTTTGCTCACCCCATGGCCAGCCGTAGGCATGGGTGAAGCAGGCAGCTGGCAGGAGCAGCAGCAGCACAAGGGTGTGTAAGAGACAGAAACTCTGCACCCCACAGCAGCCTTTGGACATGTATTGGCTGTTGCAGTAGCAAAGCCAGCAGAGCCTGCTGGTGGATCACAACCCCACCAAGGAACTCTGATGCAGCTGGCCAAAGTCAGCCTCCCTCCTTCCCCACTGTCTGAGGAGGGGTTGGGGGAGTTGGGGCAGGGGCAAATCTTCATTTTACCCCCTCTCCCCAGGGCAGCAGCTTTCAGCTCCTCTTGAGACTTGATTTCACTTGTCCACTGTCAAAATTAATGCAGGACAGTAGCCATAGATGCCTTTTTTAAGTATTTTTTTTTTTGGGGGGAGAAACACTTCTCAGGATGCCTCTGAAAAATGAAATTAAGCTCTTTCAATTAATTTCTGAAAGCTTGCAGAGTGATATGGTTATCAAGTGCTGCAGCTAATGGGATTCTCTGATGTTGGTTCTTACCCGATTTCCCCCTGCCTCCTGAAACATAGCATGCTGCACAGATTACCTCTGTCCCAGGCAACAGGCAAGCACTGGTTTTCCTGAAAACCACGAAAAATCAATCCCCATCAGCAGAAATATGCCAGGAGATTACACAGCCAGAGCAATGATGAGCGTTAGAGACTGAAGCTACAGGTGTCCACCCAACCCAGCAGAAGAGAAGCGCCTATACCACCCCACAGGAGCACAAGTAGCTGCAGCTGGGAGGATCCGAAGTGACCTGCCAAAGTTTTAAGGCTAATTAGCCACAAACACTTTTCTAGGCTCACAGTTTCTGTCACAGGGTTTGCACAGCTGTCTCAGCCCCCTCCAGCACAGCAGCCATAGGGGAAAGGGACCTTATCTTTTTCCTTTTCAGCAGTAAGCCTGAACTGAGTCCTTAGTGAAGGCAATATCAGCCACAGACTGCCCATCATATGTCCACATTTCTTTTAAAACATGCTTTTCTGCCTGGCTTTTTCTGGGGTCCTGCTGTAAATTAATTTCTGCATCCAAGCTGAGGTTCATGCCTTGCAGGAGCTTGCGGTGTGATGTGGGGTCATGCTGTGATGGGCACCACGGAGGGGAAATGTTTGCTTTGGGGGAGGGGAAGCATTTGCTTTTGGGGAGGGGAAAACCCAAAATGACCAGAATTTCTAGTGGTATAACTTCACTATCAAAGCAAGTAGGATGCTACTTATGCAGTGAGCAGAGCAGCCACGGGATTGGTAAGCCCCAGCACTGCCCTGCAGTGAAATGACACCCTGGAGGCAGCAGAGGGAAGGAAAGGATGGTCCGAAAGGGAAAAGAAACATTTCAGCTGATAGCCAGCCTCAGCTATCTAAAATACTCATATTTGGTGTAAGCTCCTTCAACAGAGAGAGGAGGCAGCCCAGCTCATCTCCATTCCCAGAGCATATTGCATGCCTGCAGCCTGATGATGAAGGAGACAGATCCTGCTTGGTGCCACGCATCCCTTTTAATTGAGGAAAAACTGGAACTGAACCTGGCGTCAGACAGGGCAATGGGATCTGCGGGAGGATGTCTCCAGGGAGCAGTCAGACTCCTGTGCCGGCTGGAGCCTGCTGCTGGTGAGCACTGCGGGCAGCTGCTCTCCCTGTGCTGGCTCCATGATGGTCACAGGGGTGGGCTTGAGTGAGTCATACCCTGTTTTATTCCAGCATCTTCCCAAATGTCCTTCCTTGCTAACTTGAAAGTAGCTGACTGGAGCAAAAGAGCTTCAACACTGTATGGCGGTTCATGGCAGTGGAAATGATAACAATAATAATGGGGGCTGAATCAAATGCATTGAAGTCAGGGACAAACCCATGGGAACAGAATGTTGCTTCTGTATAAGCCTCCTGATATTCTGGGAAGACAGGGTTACAAAAATGATTAGAGGGATGGAACGCTGCTCCTCTGACGAAAGGCAGAGAGTTGGGATTGCTCTGGAGAAGAAAAAGCTCCAAGGAGACCTTATTGCAGCCTTCCAGTACTTAAAGAGAACCTAGAAGAAAGATGATGACAGACTTTTTAGCAAAGCCTGTTGCAATAGGACAAGGGGTAATGATTTTAAAATGACCAAAAAAGGGAAGACTTAAATGAGTTATAAACAAGAAGTTTTTTACTATGAGGATGTTAAAACTCTGGGACAGATTTACCCAGGAAAGTGGTGAATGACCCATTCCTGGAAATATTCAAGGCCAGGCTGGACAGGACTCTGAGCACACTGATCTAGCTGAAGATGTTCTGGCTGATTGCTGAATTGGACTAGATGACCTTTAAAGGTCCCTTCCAACCTAAACTATTCAATGACTCTGCGATGACTTCCAAATGTCAGAATGGATGCATTCAAAGGAATGGGATCAGGAGAGTAACACATTTACCCACAAGACAACCTTCATTCCAACCCTAAAGGGCAGAAAAGCTGCATTAAGGCTCACAGACCTTACATGAAGTCTCTAATTCATACCTTATCCATAGAACTTCCTTAATCAGTATCCTGTAATTCTAGTAAGAGCCACTTTACCATTCGTCCATCCACATCCCCATCCACTAATGGCTTTAATACCTTATTTTAGAGATCCATGTTGAAAGGATGCTTGTGGTTCATGCTGTGGCTCTCACAGATCTGAATCTTGTCTCTTCTTCATATGTTAAAGAACAGAATCTACATCTGTATTGGATTTGTATGAGAAGGTTTTAGTAGTGCAGGGACTACAGGAATGGCTTCTGTGAGAAGCTGCTAGAAGCTTCCCCTGTGTCTAATAGAGCCAACTGTTTTGCCTGTGATGGTTACTGGTGAGTGATCTCTCTCAACCCACAAGCCTTTTGTTATATTTTCCCTCCCCTAACCAGTTAAGGAGGGGAGTGATAGAGTGGCTTTGGTGGCTACCTGGCACCCAGCAGTGTCAACCCGTCACAGCACGTAAGAAGGTTGTGTCACTGTCTCCATTGCTCTGTACTACAGATCACTGCTGTTCCTGTGGAAGCTGGACAGCCTTTGAACATGTTCAGGCCACTACCAGTTTGCACCTCAGTGTGAGCCCTGGTGTGACATAGGGCTGGAAAAAATATTGAAAAACTTACTTGTTTTTTTCTACTGTCATGGGCTGAAAGCTCATGGTTTAGTGCAAGCTTATGGCCCTGAACACTGAGCTTGTGTCAAAATTTAGTTACCTCATGTATAGATAACTTTATGATAAAGAACATGCAAAGCTCAAGCAGACTAAAGTATTTTGTCTCTGTCACACACAGGCAGCAGAACAATGTAGGTGTCTTCAGAGACTGGAAAGTCACATGAGTGCACAGAACCTTGCAGAGATGATACCTATAGCATTGTGAACTGGGTGAGGGTTGTGGCAGAGCTCCCTGCATTGAGTGCTTTGTTTCATCACCTTCAGCTCCTGCAGCAGAAGGTGGTCCATTCTGAAAATAAGAAAATTTTCTCTGATTCTGCTCTGACACCATCCTGTCCCTGGGAAATAACATCACACAACAGGTTATCTCCAACCACTTTACTCACTTGGGTGGGCAAGGAAGAGTCAATTTTGATTACTGATTAATACAGTTCATACAAAGAAGTGTTTTAGCATCAGGCTCGGTTATGGCAAAGTTAGTAGTGAAGTAGTGAAGTAGTGAAGTACTAAGCAAACCAACCCCTGTCATTTCAGGGTAGCACCAAACTTCCAGTTCTGGTCCCAGCTGATGGAAGTCCTTAAACCTGTATTTTCATCTACCTTAACTCAGCCAAGAGTTTATGTTTCTTTCCTGGTCTGGGGCTACTTCAGGAGCCGTAACTCTGTGCTCAGCAGGTAGGATGCTGAAGGGTCTCAAGAAGCTGCTGCTCCTGGTAGCTCTCCTCAAACTGTGATGAGGTCCTGGAGGTCCCAGGGACCTTGGAAAATTTGGAAATTCAACACCAAGCCACATCTCAGAGCTCCCTGGGGAGGTTATTCAGAAACTTCCTCTGGCCCACAGGAGGACAATGTGTCTAAGCAGCCCTGTGGGCTGGATATCTTTCTGAGAGGGAAAGAGCACAATCAGAAAACACAGAGAGATCACTAGTCTAGATGACCAAAACCATAGATTAAAAACTTGAAATTCTCCTCTACACAGAAGATTTCCTGTGCATCAGGATTACTGGGGCTTTGCTTGCCAGCCCTGCTGTGTTTTGACTGCACAGAAAAAATTAGCTGTAGAAAATTTATTCATTGAGAAATCTAAGGTAGAAACTTGCTGAGCACTTTTTATCTAAATTACCTTCTTATGCAAATCCATTTCAAAATAATATCTATAATTATTCTGGATACATAATTAATCTAACTTACTTTGCTCTTGTGAAACTTGTTATGCTTTTTTGCCTCCCACATGCATAACATGGTACAATGTAGTTAGCAGTATCATTATCCTTGAGCAATCACTAGGGAATTTTGCACCATGAATGTCTGGCTGGATACTATAGCTCACTTACAGATGCTTGTGTGAGAAACCATCTGCTTTTACATTTGTGAGAAATGTTGGCAAAGAATAAAAGACTAGAAATATGGGGGGGTTGTTGTTTTGTTTTGTTTTTAATTTAAAGTTGCTGCATATCTGAGTGCTTGACTTAACCCAGCTCGTCACAAAAAAAGAAAAAAAAAGTGACTAAATACATAGAGTAGTGCTATCGAACAGGCTTATTTCTCTAGGTCTTACTTGAACAGAAACAGCACCATCTGTTGCTCTCTGTGCTGTCAATCACTGCAGATTTTTTCTGCCCAGATAACAATTAGGAGAAATGAACCATACGCCACAGAAATTAAATGAGAAGGAAAATGTTTATTTTCGAGGAGGGCTTAGACTGGAACAATTTAACCTTATCCATTGGACATGTAAGGCTGAATCACAGCTGCTTTTTCATTTTACAGAAACAATGCTGCTTTTTTATAAACCTGGTAAAAGCAGTGCTGATTTCACATTTCTCCAACAGTCTTACAGTATAGGAATGAATAGGAGTGACCCTCATAAAGTTATAACCACTGGGGATGGAAAATTCTTTCTGGGCTTATTCTGATCCCTAAATATCAGCTCAAGTTTATTTCTCAGGATACATCTTATCCGAGTAGCACCACCCGTCACTATCTGGTTTGTTGAGGCACTGCATTTCTCTGGACTGCTTTCCCGACACTTGCTCCCAGAAGGGTTAGATGACACTGTGCTGAAAGCCCTGCTTCCAGCTGGCAGCTGTCTCATAGCTGGGTCTCATTGCTGTGGCTAAACCCTGATAGGAATGCTGGAAAATTTCTCTCTCTTTTCCTCGGAGCGGGTCAAGCCAATATATGAAAGAGTGTCTGGGCTATGCAGCAGACATGGGCAAGGAATCTGAACAGGGAGGTCCTGGGCTGTTAGGCTTGTGCTGTTCATCATTCTGTAGTTTATTTTCAGAGGTGGAGATCCTTGTCCATGGCTTAGGAGATGAATGCTGCTGTTTGTCTAGGTTTTGTGAGAGCTTCCTCTGGGAATCCAGACAGTGCGGATGGCTGGAGCCAAAGCAAGCTGGGCAAACTGCACAGTCACACATCCAGGCCTGGGAGAGAGGATGTTTTATTTCAACTAGTCTGCTGTAAGGAGAGTCTTACAGTCTAAGTCTCAGAAAAAAAAATTGGCAGTTATAATCTTCAAGTTTGATTATTATTTGCATGGCAAAGAATGTGATTTTTGCAAGCAGTGGAGTAAAGTGAGTTATTGCAATCCACATGCCTGCAGGGCAGAGCAGCAGCACCCAAGAGGGTGCTCAGGGCAGAGGTCCTGTTCTCCCCAGGGCCCTGCCTTGGTGCTTGGTGACATGTATGGTCATAGAATCTCCAGGACTTCATCACAGCTCAGAGGAGAGCTACCAGGAGCTGCAAACCCCACTGCTGCAGCCCTTGCCTGTTGCCTTGCCCAGGCTGAGTGCCAATAGTTTCCTTTGTCTGAATTTTGAAAATGAGGTAAGGAAAACAAATTACACTGTTCTGAGAGACAGAATGAGGGTGCTGAAAGAGTCAGAGGAGACCAGCAGCTGCTGTTCTCCTTTACTTCAAAGCTGTGTTTGGAAAATTGGACATTGGTGTTACGGTCGAGATACCTTAAGGGTTCCTGATGGAAAATTACTTCTTCCACTCCCCTCCTCTTTCCCTACACTGAAGTGTTTGGTTTCTTTACACAAAATATCAGAATAAAACTGACATTTGTTTCACATCAAGTCCCTGTGTTCACCTTAAGAAAAAGAAGGGGGAAAAAAGTAGTTTGCTTTCTCCTTTTTTTGGAATGCTTTGTTTTACCTTACCCCTTGAAAAAGTGGTAAGATACTAAAAAAGAGAGAATAAGTGAAGATTTCAAAAGGGGAAAACAGAGTAAACTAAAGAGCACAAACTAAAACTTTCTTTCTTTGTTCATCTATTTCTTAGAGCTGCACTAGGTTACTTATTTGCACTTTTCATGTTGAGATTTTGGTTCAAAATCAAAGCCATTTCACAAAAGGTTTCAACTTCAATTACATTACAGATTTTGTTGGAAAAATACTCATCAAAACTGCTCAAGGATTCCTTCCTGTGCAGACAGAGCTTGTGGGGGCTGCCTGAAACTGGCAGTACCCATCCAAGAAGTCCATACTACTTGGTAAACACAGACTAGGACGAGGAGTTGGAGGTGGATACATTTTCTGACCATTCACATTAAGCCAAATGGGAAAGTTGAGGGATTTATCAACTGTGCTTTCCTTCCCTTATCAGACCTGTCGTTGCATGTTCTGCATCAAAACCAGATGCAGACGAGGTTTCCGCTCACTGACACTGGCCTCTGCAGCACACAAGGCACAGCCACAGCTGATTAACAACCTCCTAATGCATCCTCATCCAGATCAGGGAAGCAACTGCTGCAGGAGGAAAAAATAGTAATGCAAAGTTAGGATGTCACTGCGGTCCAGTTCAAAAGTGCATTGTGCAGGAACACTGGTGTGTCCTCTGAGAGATCTGGGAAACTGCAGTAAGTAAATACATATATGAGTGCTTGAGTTTCATCTGTTCTGGTTTTTATGTTCAGATAAAATAAAAGGATTGTTTCAGAGAAAGACAAAAAAGTTAAATAGAAATACTTCAGCCTCCAGTGGTGGGGCCTCACCTCCACAGTATTAGGAGGCTACAGTTGAAGATGCTACAGCTGAAGATGCTCTGCCATGGAAGGAAACATCTCCTGAAGAGCAAGTTCAGATGAGACTGACACACAGAAGGAGGCACCAGACAGGGAAAGAGCACAGGAAGCTCCATGCAGGGGTCTGGGCATAAGACAGTGGTGTTGAAACCAGGATAGTTCCTCACCAGCAAGGCCACCACAGTTGAATCTTACCCACTGAATAAATCAGAGATTACATCACTATTGGGGAAAGCACTTCTGCGTGCATGTGCTGGCAAGATGTCCAGGTAGTATTGTGTACCTGGGAGGTAAAAGACTGCAAAAATCTGAGTGCAACACCTCTGTCACACAGTTACCTTTGGACCTTGGATACCACATGATAGTTGCATAACCTCAAATAAATGTATTATTTTAAGTAAGTGTGGACTTGACTTTGTTTCAGTCTGAACACAGAAACCTAAAGGTTGATTTCAACAACTCCACCCTGCTTCAACACTGCCAAGGCTTTCTGGCAAAGCATGGTACACCTCAGGAAGCAGCGCCCAAGTACTCAGGATCCTCCAAGCCTGAGGGTGAGTGGTAGAAACAGTAGCCTGAGAGAGGCTTCCAGTCTTGTGCCTTTGGTTTATTTCTTTGCAAAGAAACTGAGTTTGGATGGTAATACTCATGCTGACCTTCTCTCCACCATTTACCTTCCACTTTTCCCGGCCCTGTGGGAAATGTTGCTTAGAATCCACAGAAGAAATCTGTTTCTCAAAACAACCCTCAAGGCTAAAAACCAAAGGTCAGTGGTGAATTGTTTGGTTGCTTGTGTCTGCCAGGACACTTACCAGCACCGTCTGCATGTTTCCAAGTCTTTTTCTCTACAGTATAAGCCAACACCCCTTACTCTCCAGTCACTCAGCACTGTTCAGCTCTACAGCACTACAACTGCCAGCAAATGAAACCATAACCTGGCTTCATGGAGTCCCACAGACTCCAGCCACAGCTGTAGGTGAACCTGAGCCATTGTTCCTCTTGCCAGTAAGAGGAACAGCTTCAACTGTCCTGCCCAAATACTGCAGTCTCGAACTACAGCACATTCTCTGAAGTACCTGTATCTCTGAAAGTATCTAGGTGGGTTACTGTTGGAGAAACACCTGTCATGCATGTCCATGCTAGTCCTTTTCAGTACTCAAATTCGGATGCATGCACTTCATTGTGTATACCCACAGCTAACATATTCTTTATGTCATGAAAATAAACATAAAAATAATTCTACAAAGTCACAGAAATGCATTCTAAGGGAATCTTGAGTTTCATGTCCAAGTGTTTTCTTGAATAGTCTTAGTCACTTGATACTTGTTTCTTACATGTATGTTCAATGTCCTGCTGTGATGATATCTACAGGTCAATACAGAAGTTGAAGGTGTTTATTTAAACAAACAAACAAAAAAAGAAACAAACAAAAAAAAATCCAAAATACTCAAACTGATGGCAGTTCTGTGCCTGAAGTAGTGTAGGATGGAACCAAGAGCAAAATGCGTCTGTCTGAAAGGAGAGCTGGCAGCAAGTTCACGTTGGCTATATTCTGGGTCCTTTCACTTTGTATCCCTTCTATGCTACAACAGTCTTTCATCCACACTCCTGAGGGGAAGGTTACTCATTATCAAGAACTGTTCTTCCGATGGGGTGTGCCTGTGATGTTACAGAGGCTTTTCTCTGCAGCTTTCACATACATCAGAGCAGAAAATCAGTGTCAAAATGAGTTGATGAAATAGTCTTGAGAGGTCTGTATAGTCTGAGGAGTGACTGTTGGAAAAACCATCTCTCTCCGTGCTGCAGTCTGGGCACTGCAAGGAACCACTGTGGCTACACCTCTCCTTCTAGTTCAAGCTGACCTTAAGATACCTGCAACTCTCATTTCCACCAGGCATCACACAGTAATTCTCAAGAGCTCTCTCAACAGTGGAGACAAGCTTGGAAGAAGCTACAAGCCCACAGAGCAGCCATTTGAAAGATAGTGCTAAACATCTAAGCGCCACAGCCAAAAAATCAAAGTATCACATAGGAGACTTTGGTGCTACCAGGACTAAGATTCACGTTAATTAGACTGGCTGAGATCAGCACTGATGTCTCTCCTGTATACCTGTATGGACAAACACTTTAGGCTCATACATGCAGCCCTTATCTCTGATCTTCTCTTCGGAGAAAATAGACCTTCACAGCTGTGAGGAGAAGCTGGAAAACATGAGCTCAGTGTAAACAAGAACAGATGTGCCTTCTTTATAGGGCTGCCCTAGTTACACTAGGATGTGTCTGACACAGATTGCTCTTGCCACGGGTCCACACACGTGAAGGCAGGAGCACAGTGGGGCACTGAGCTTGCACAACTGTAAGATCCTCGTTTGTTGTTACTAATTGCAAGTGTTTCTCCCGTATGTTTTTTCCATCTCTGTAATGGATGGAGGGGACTCTTCTGCTGTCTCTCCTTGCGCTGAAGGAGTGGGGTATTCCCTTACCTCCCCCAGCCCTGAGTGTGGGGAAAACACAGGGTTGCCCCATGTTGCTGAAGCCATGGCTTTGTTTGAGAGTGACACTAGTGCCCAGCCTGGGTCCTGCCACAGTGGCATCACTTCTGCAGCACAAATAAAACCGTAACAAGTATTTCACATGGGTGACCTGTCTGTTTTTAAAGGCAGGGGAAGGAGAGGAAAGCTGAGAGTGGGTTTGCATCAGAAGAGTGAGGTTTTGGGGAAGAGGTCATGGGACTGGTTTAGTCAGAGCTTTACATTTGCTGGATTACTGAAACCTACTCCTGGAGTATCAGTTGGGTAATGAATGTGGCATACAAAATGAAGCATAATTTATACAAGGATTTTAGGTTTGTTGTGAAAAGAACTGTAGTGGAAGATAGGGTTTTTCTTGCTTAAAAGGATCACTTTGCAAATTCAACAGGAATTTGACTGACCTTAGCATCACTTCCCATGTGCCATAAAGAAATAAACAGACTTTTTGTGAAATGAAGGCATGTTCCTCCAGCACCACACACGCACACAAAAAGGGGTGAATGGCTCAGCAGACGGTGTGACCTGCTGTTCCCAAAAGGTCATGTGGGAATATGGAGGCACACAGCCAGAAATGCTGATGTACAGGAAAATAAGCAGGGAAACAGAAGGAGGGGATGGGGCGCACTGGGAGAGAAGCTATGTCAAGAGGGTTCATGTAGCAGAGGAGCCCATTGTGTAGGTGAATATGCAATTTCTAAATTTGGAATATACACTTGATAAATCTCAACAGATTCATGGAGTCATGTGAGGCTGTATAAATATGTGCATTTCAGATGAGATGAGGAATACATGTGAGGACTGGGGAAGTTTCACTGCTTCGGAACACAGTGCCAATAGGGAATTTTTAGCTAGTGGTTAAAAGCACTTCTGCATATTCCAGTTGGTACTTGGAATGGATTTATTTTACGAAAATATTGTAGAAGAATATGCTTTTCATACACAACGATGTTGAACAATGCTCTGCAGTGTTTCTCCCCTTGCTATGGTAAAGGCTCTGAAAAATAATGACTTCCTAGATCAGAGACCTGTAGATAAAACACACAACTACTGTATTATCAATAATGAGTTATGTTAGTTCAGAAACCTTTTCCTGTAGTCTGTGCATCACAAGATACAGTGTTCAAGATCAGGGTCATTTTAAAATGGCAAGAATGTAGCAGAAGCCCAATTCTGAACAAAAGCTACAAAAGAGCTTTTGTGCCCTGGAATCTTGATATTTTAAAGTTTATTCACAGAGATCTACTAAATGTAATGACTGTGAATCCTAAGGCCTCCCTAATTAGGAGAGATGGAGCCATGACTTGATATTTGCATGTGTATTGAAAATAATAGAAGCAAATCCATGCAAGTACGGGGCACATGATGTCCTCCGTATAAGTTATCTGCCAGCAAAAGTCATCACTTTCACACTATAGGTGCAATTTATTCTCAATGCCTGTAGGTATCTTGCCTTATGCATTACTAACCCATGGGTTAATTTGGTGATTAATAGGATGTGTCAGCATTGGGCAGGTAGGCCATGATGGCTTGGATTTCTATTTGGAGAAACGAGCAGAAGACTGCAGTCCATGAAAGCATTTGAAACACTGTGTATGGTGGGGCAAGGGGATAGAAAAGACACCACACACAACAGAAAAAGGGTCAAGCTGACCAAAGGGCTGGTGTTCATCCCAGCTGGGAGCACTGTGGGTGTCAGCAGGGGTGGAGCAGGCATCCCAGTGCTTTTGGGAAGCACCAGCTGTGCAACTGGAAATAAGAAAGAGCCATGTGAATGGCTCATTGCTGAAAGTGCAACAGGGAGGCTCATAAGGAGCTCAGCCGACAAGCCTGGCCATTGCTCAGCATGACATGGGGTGCTGCTTCAGAGAAGACACCTGGAGAAAACTTCAGCTGATGAAAACTCCCTGCACCTTCTTCATGCAATGGCAATGTGTCCACTGATGCTTCACGTCCTCTGGCAAGTAATTGAAGTTGCTCAGCCAGATATTGCCAAAGAGAAAGTTCGGAAAGAAGCAGGCAATGCAATTACACTGTGGCAGACATAAACTGTCTGCTGCTACCTGTAATGTACGTATTGATCCCAGGTATTGGGGCATTTCCATTTTTTTTCTTATTATTATTTCCTTTTTGCTTTCTATTTTTATTTTCCTTTTTTATTATTTTTTCTTCTCTTTTCCTTTTTTTTTTTTTTTTGCTTTTCTTTCCCATTTCCTTTTTTTTCCATTCCCTTTTTCTTTTCCCTTTCCCCACCACCTAGTGCCCTACTCTGGCAATTCCACAGTTGATCATTTGGGGTGGTAGACAGCACACAGAGCAACACCAGATATTTGGCAGAGGGCTCTGGGAGGCTGCAGCACCAATGCAGTGCTTACACTTGGCAGGAAAGGGTGGCTGGCTCTGCTTAGCCGGGTTGGCTGCCTGGGGCTGGAAGAAGAGAGACTGGTAGGGCCTCAACCTATTGGATGGTCTCCGAGAAAGCTGGGAGTTGGTTTTTCGGGTCCTTGAGCAATGATTTCCAGTGATGAGAAGTTTGGTTTGACAGCAGGAGGGACAACTGCCAGCCACGCTGAGAGCTGGCACAGCCAGGCAGGGCAGGCAGCCAAGCCCTGCTTAAGGGGGAGGTTGTGAAAAGTTTGGTGGACCCAAAGGGGCAAAAGTGACAGACTTGCAGGAGAGAGCACAGGGGATTCTCTGGCCGGGCGAAACATCCTTGCAGGTCCCTCATGCTGCTAGCCAGTCTAGAGCATCCCTAGTTGTTGGGGTCCTTGGAGAAGAGCCAGCTGTTTGCCAGACACTAGCACACACTCCTCTTCATCCACTGCTGTTTCTTTGAGGAAAGGGGCCTTTTTTTTTTTGCCCAGGACTGTGATGGCAATATGAAGAGAATTGCGTGTAATTTACCTAACCTTTTGCCTAGCACATTCATAGCTGATGTATTACAATTTGGTTTTTTCTAATCATAAGTCCTTCCTTATAAATGTACTTCCTGACCATAGGTCTCAAATAATTTTATAAGTTATGGTAGTGTGACAGTGCAGTTGTCATTATTTGACAAGTGGATAAATCAACTAGAAGAAGGAAAACTGATTTTGTCCACTCATAAAAAAGAATAATATAAGTCCCCCCATTCCCAAGGCATCTCCTGCTTCCAGTGCTGGGACTGGTATTTTCTTATTATCTCTAAAACAAAGTTCAAAAGAAACACCAGAATATCTCGAATAGAATTTGATACATAGAATTTTATACATAAGATAGCATTACACCAGCACTGGCATAAACTTAAAAATTAAACTTACCAGAGAAAAATAACCACTGAGATCAGCATGGTAGTTGGATTACAGGCTGTTTGCTATAATCTTGTTGTGTAATGTGACATACACATTTCAAAATCCAAGCACTCCAGCTTGCTTACATTTTGAATGGGGAATACAATCCACATGACAAAGACTAGAAAACAAATGTTTCAGATATGCAGATTCATCTGTATCTCCACATCTGTCCTGAGGAAAGGCAGTAGGAGAGGTAAATATAGTGCAGAAATAGAGGAGACATAGGTAGCAAAATAGGACACAAAATTAACCTCTCAAAAGCCCTTATTTCATGAAATGGAAAAAAATCTGGGGCAAAATTTCTAATATTACTGTATTTATCTTGGAAGTGTCAAGTAAAAATGTATGTTTAACCAAAGTAAATTTACAAAGCTGTAGATAAAAGTATGAGATGTACGCTGTGAAGTCTCTCCTGGGAACCTCAGTAGCGAAGCAACACAACAGTCATAGTGGTTCAAGAGCTCAGCAAAAACTCCGAGTGTGATGTGTTGAAACTGAATTTGCACCTAAGGGACAAACATCTGTGATCAGAGAGGCAATTTTGATCCTGTAAGTAGCTTTGATGAGTCCAGCTCTGGAACTAGGCCCTCTGTACTGCTGGCAATGTTTTTTCCAAGATTTTGAAATATCTGGAGACAGTAAGAGTATTGAAAACACTCAAAATGCTTTTAAGAGCTTCTTCCTTCATCTTTTTTATCAAAATGTAAATTGAAAGGGCATTTGAATACAGTAATTAGATAAATTCATGGGGAGAAATTTATCAAGAGAGAAACAGATTGCTAGAACTTCTGACTAGAACCAAAACACAGGTGAAGTTAAATCAAGAAAAGCTGTGCAAAATAATACTGCATTGCCCAGTCCTTGCTGTGCCTGGCAGCCACCCTTCTGGAAAATGTGTTTGTTTATGCTTGATGGAGGAGAAACAGGTTGGTGTGGAATGGGCAAAGGTGCATGGCAGATTCAATTAAAAGCTATGTTTAGTCCATCCAGCACAAGCCAGCAACAAGGCTGCTCTTCTAGGTGAGGTGTGTAGGCTCCCTCTCTAGCCAATACAGATAGTAAATCCAGATAATGAATCACACCATTTGTCTCAGACATCAGCCCCAGGAGAAGGTGAGCTCCCTCATGCAGGTGTTTTTCTCTGCTGTTTGGGCTGGGAGACGAGACAGCTTCTTCCAGACACGTCACCTTCAGAGCCAGCTCTGCCTGATGTTACCAGGCTGGAGTGGTTGCCACTATCTGCTGTCTTTACTCTGGCTCCCCTCAGCTCTCACTCACTCACGCTTTAACCCAAATTCTAGGTTGTCTGTTGTGCATGGAAAAAGCAGTCACTCCTGCCTCCTGCTTGTATTTATACGAACATATTTCAGTAAGAACTGATTTTTTTCCTGCAATTCAGTCATTCTCAGTTCTTCGTGTCCCCCTGCTCTCACTTACACTTCTGCTTAGTGGAAACTCTGCTCTTCCTCTACAGCATCCCAAGCCCTCCACAGCCGACTCCTCTTCCTCGTGTCCTCTCACACGATCCCTACAGACCCTAACACAGTCGTTGCCTTACAGACCGGGTGTGTTTGTGTTGGAGCAGGCTCAGTGCCCCAGGTGTCAGCAAGGGCAGGGGTCCTCGCAGAAGATGCCGAGGGTCCAGTGGGTCCGGCGTACCCTTCGGCACACTCCGCCATGTCGCATCTCCCAGCAATAATCTCAAACAGAAAGACTAGGTATGGAAAATGGTGCTTAAGGAGTTTCCTCTGGGCAGCGCCACGAGACAGTGCTCCGTCTCCCTCTAGTGATGCCTGGGAGCAGGGAAGCAGTCCCTGCGTCCATACCCAGACGGGCTTTCTCTCCTCCAGCACACAGGAAGCCCAAGTCCCTAGCTGACCAGCGGTTCCCATCTCTGTCTGCAGGACAGCGCTCTGGTTCAGGGTCTGAAACATTAATTATTGTGGGAAGCCGTCCTATGGAAAAGCTGCAGTCCCTCGGGCAGCCCCACCGAGCAGAGGCCATGTTACAACTCACACCATCCTGCTACTGCCCGACGGGTGTGGTGCTCTGGGTCTGGAGAAAACCGTCCACACCCGCAGTTGGCATAGAGGGAAAGCAGGAGCTTGGAAAATGGCTTCATTGCCCCATCAGGGCGTTTTGGATTTGTGCAGGAGCCAGTGCTGATAACAGAGGGATGATACTGTTACTGTGGAGCAGGGCTTGCATAACGTCGAGGCCTGGTCTGCTCCTCACCCCACCCCACCAGTGAGATGGCGGGGGGTGCACGAGAATTCGGGAGAGGATGCAACTGGGGCAGCTGACCCCAACTGACCCCAGGAACATTCCATACTATATGGCATCATGCTCAGCCTGCAAAGCTGAGGGAAGAAGAAGAAGGAAGAGGAAGACATTCAGAGTGATGGTGTTTGTCTTCCCAAGTCACCATTATGCCTGCTGGAAATGGCTTTCCTGGGAATTGCGGAACACCTGCCTGTCCATGGGGAGTGGTGAATGAATTCCTTGGTTTGCTTTGCTTGTGTGCACAACTTTTGCTTTACCTGTTAAATTGTCTTTATCTCAGCCCACGAGTCTTCACTCTTGCCCAGTCCTCTCCCTCATCCAACAGTGGCAGAGGTAGTGAGCGGCTGTGTGGGGTTAAGTACTCACATATCCTGCTCAGAAAATGCCCTGGATTACTTTCACTGAGGAAGAGACATCCCAAACCTGCTTTCTCTAGATAGCCTCATGTGGCAGGGGATAAACCAGTGTCTACAGTCAGACGATGAAAGCACAGCTTGGTCACACGCTGTGACAGGGCAGGGGCAGGGCGTGCGTTCCCCTGGGCTCCTCTGGGCAGTGTCATGGCAGCAGCAGCTCCATCTGCAAACCCTGGTGGGACAGAGCACAGCAGGGACACACACACATGCAGGACAGGACGCACACCCGGCAAAGGCAGCGAAGGACACAGGGCACGGCGCTTCCACCAGAGCCCGCTGGATGGCAGTGACAGGTCTGGGACGGAGCAGGTCCCTGCACAGCTCCCCTGGATTTGCTCCGTGGAGAAGAGGGTGAAACCTATTCTACAGCCTGTCCCGTGAGCACACAGGTTCTGCACGCTCTTAATATTTGCTGTGACTTCCTTAGGGATATTCTCCTGATAAATGAGAAGCTGTACCGCTGTGTGATGCATGCTACTGTAGCGGGAAGTGCTGTGCTTTTTGGGTTTTGAATGGTTTGCACCATGGACACTTCACTGGAGTGCAGGTATATGCCGTGTCTTGACCTAAGCAAGCAGGTCACCATGGCTGAAAGGAAGGAGAAGGCTCCTTCTCTGCCACATTCCACCCTCTCCAAACACTGTGACCATCCTCAGTCTGACTTACCTGAATTGCCCTGAGCCTGTGCTACCCTCTGATAGCACTCTGCCAGGCTGGGGCTCAATGAGCACGAGAATAAACATGATGGAGAAAGCAACACATGTCTAGAAGCAGAGATGTGAGCAAGAAGGGCAGGACAACTGCTACTCTTCTTGTCTTTTCTTGTTGGGAAAACATTAGCTGCTGCCTGTGACTTCACCTTTAGAGATTTTTCCTTAGGAACTGCCTTTTTTTCTGTCAGGGGGCAGGGGGGAGTGGGGATGGGAAAGACATGTGGGTTTCAGCTGGTCACAACTGTAGAATCGTTAAAATTAATAATTTGGGGGAGGACACCCAAGTGGAGGTTGCGCAGTTTATCACCCTGCACCAAGTAGGTGAGATTGGGTTTCTCAGGCACTTTTCTGGTGGAGTATTGAAAATCTCACAGTATGGAGTTTCCCTGCATCTCTGCGTCCTTCTCCAAGACTTATTTACCCACGTGATGAAAAAGTTTTTCCTTCATTCTAATGCTCCAGCGTGTGTCTGTTTCTTCTTGTTCTTCCACCGTACCGCTTTGAGGTGACTTGCCTGGAGCAGCCACAGCCCCTTGTTAGATAATTCTAGAGAGCAGTAACATTCCCTTCACCTTCCAAAGAACCAACTCCCAGTATTACATCTACAGAGTTATGCTATCAAAAATGACAGCATTTTGTTTTAAAATGGTGTTTTTCTAACCAAAGGTATTTTGCAATGCATTAGGGTGGGTACATATATAAACCCAAGCGAGACGTAGGTCCAGAAGAAAAGCTTTCTGTACTACTTCGTGAACATCAGTGCCTGTGGTTCCCCCCACCATGTGGCTCACTATGCCTGTTCCAGGGAGCCCACGCAGTTTGCTGACACCCACATTTGCAGTACGTGTCTGAGGGCCAGAGGCAGACAAGGCTTTAGTGACTTACGGGATGAGGGCTCTGACTCACTAACAGGCTTATGGCAAGTGTAGGAGAGCTGACCTGACTGCTTTCCCCTCTTTCTATCCCACCCTTCCTTGGAGGTTCCCACCCCGGCTGCAGGCATGGCCAAATGTCTCCTTAAACACTCCTGAACTGCCGTAAACTGTAACCTGGCATGTTAAGGTAAACCAGCACCAATTTTGGTTCTCTTTCAAGCTGCAGGCCTGTAAGTTTTAATTTCTTAACTGCTTCTCCCATTGATTATCTGGAACTTGATGGGCATGGAATGCTTCATTTCCAAACTCAGGGAGCTCTGATAATCAGACAGCTGAATCATACCTGCTATATTGTGCTCACGGATGATTTGAGCTACAAGGAAAAGGAGAGCTTATCTCTGCACTCACAGGCAATGAATCAACAAAAAGGCATCATTAGAGAGCTAGAGCTGAGGGAGGAGAGCAGCATGAGTTCAAAGTCACATGAACTCACTGGCCATGTTCAAGCTAAGCAACCTGGGAGCTGGCAAATTCTGCATGGCTTTGAATTAACCTTGACAACATAATATTCCTTGAAAAAACAGAGCGCAAGAAGAAGAGTATCATCCTAAAAGCCACTCTTGTTGCCAAGTATCCCATTTAGTGACTGAAATATTCAAGTCTCTAGAGTAGAAATATCAGTCTAACTTTTAAACCCCTTATTCCTGATTAATTCAAAACTCCCATTAAAATGTAAAGGTTTGACTGGCGGTGATTTGTACTTAAATATTTCCACAGCCAGTTTGCAAAATAAATATTCTCCAAACCAGGAAAGAGACAAAAAGGTCTCCCTTGACTCTGATGATTTTCTGTAATTTATACAATGACATCATGATTCCAGGCACTAACCCTTGAGCTCACTATCACATGCTGGGTGAATGCAGCACCGTCTTACCACCCCTTCCCAATCTCTTTGATCCAGGCAGACACACCAGCTGCATCAGCTGCTGGGATATGTTGGGAGGAAGAAAATTCTATTCTGTGAAAGATTTCAAGATTTTTCTGGTTGATTCATTTGAAGCTGGAACAAAGCTTCTGAATCTATTTTATAGGGATAAATCTTGTCTCAAGCCTATGAAGATTTCATTTTGATAAAATGTGGGTGTTTTTGTATTGTGTTGTAACACAGAGTTGAAAAATGCATATTCAAGAACATCAAAGCGAAAGCAGTTTAGTATACAAACTAGAAATATGTGTTGAAACAGGAATTTTTCTTCTCGTGAGTGGATCCACCTCAATAAATTCAAATCCACTTCTCAGAGCATGTCAGATTTCTCAGATGTCAACATCCTAGCAGCCTTTTCTCCCACCACTTGTTTCACCACTTCCACTGCTGGTACCTACACCAGTTTCAGACCTGGTTTGCATCCATTTTGGAGTTAAAAGAGTCCTATCACAGTATTTTTATATGTGGGGCCACATTTTTAGGGGTCATTCTAAGTACAGCTGTGCAAATCTTCTTGAAAAAGCAACCTAGCACAGGTCTGCTTGGGACACTGGCCAGCTCTGCCTGGCATGCAGTGGAACACAAATGGAGGTTTTTCTCAGCTTTAATAATCACAGCCAGACCTGGCGCTGCTTAACTTAACAGCAAGGCTCAGAGGCCAAGATTTTCTGTTTGCAGAATCACGTGGGAATTGTAAAAGGCTCAGAATGCCTGAAAATCAGACAGCTTATCCAGATGGCTGAACAGTGTGCTTGGGGGGACAACTTTAGTCAGACAGTTTCAAAAGTCTTGTCTGTACCAGCTGTAGGGAGGAAGCCAATGATCATTTTCGTAATCTAGAGCATACTATATTGTCCCCTTTCATTTGGGTATTTGAAACTTTATTATGGTAAAGTCAGTCTTTACTAGTGAATGGAGGGGAAATCACCTTTATCCTCATTTATTATTGTAATTTGTTTTGAAATGGGGAAAACATTTTCACTCCTGTATTTTTTTAACGGTAGAACCTAGAAAGGATATCACGGAAAAGTGCTGGCACAGGAGAGCTGGTGCTCAGACAGGCCCAGACAGAGTCTCAGGGGAGACACAGGAAAGCAGGTGTGACATAAGCAGCCAAAGTTCCCTCCTTTGGCCACTCAGAGGGCATCTGTTCAGGTCTTCCACCATCTTTCCTCAGGACCCATTTGAACCATATTCCTCAGTTCTCCCAATGTGCAATGATGTGGTCACAGACACAAGTCCCTTTTCCCGTGATTACCTGTCACGTTGCTGATTTGACATCCAGACCTCTGACCCAACCTTGATATGATGGACATCCAGCTGTCCAAGGGGACACACAACAGTCTCTGGTCACAGAGGGACCAGTCCTTTTCTGGAGCACATCTGATGAGATGATGCAGGAGAGGACATGGCACATGTCCCTCAAACACCTGCAGTGGCTGTGTGGCCCATCGTAGCTCAGAGGCTGGCTGCTGTGTTTTCTAAGTCCTCATTGGATCCTCATTTTCTTCAGAAAGGAAATGTTAGTGTCCTGGGAGTAGCAAGTACAGAAAAGCTCATGTTCAGTTACTATGCCTCAAAAAGAGGGTGGCCACAACCCTGACCTAGCAAAAACTGCCCCTGGTTCATATTACCCACTGGCCCTGCTGGTGTCCTCGAGAGTGTGAGACATGAACTCATGATCAAACAACAGGGAGAGACTGTGCAAACCTCTGCCTGGCCCTCGTAGCTGGTACAGGAAGATGTGTCCTGGATGCATAGTACCCCTGCAAGCAGTCCTCTCCTGCACTAAGGTGAGCAACAAATTCCCTGGAGTCTGTTTGTGGTAGCATTCCACACCCTTTGGAATGATGTGAATGGATGTTCTGGGGTCACTGCAAGCTGCTTTTGGTACAGGTTTCTTCCCCTTCCTGGCCAGGCACATTTTTTCTTGAACAATATCTAGGTTTCCACCTTATCAGTAATCATCCACGTCTAACCAGATGTAAAATACCTGTTTAAGCACTTAAACCAACATGACCTTGCAGAGTTTTCTTCTATCTGTTAATAAGCAGGTTGAAACAAATGGTTACATGCCCAGCACTGCTACCAAAGGCCAAGGATCTTTAATGCTTTTTTTTGTGGCTCACAAAAGCTGGCAGCAAGCGTGCCTGTTACCCTTCTATACTGTCTCTCCCCTCTGCCACATGAAATTGCTGCAGCCATTTGAACTTGATGAGCAGTATTGCCAATTAATTTCAGCTCAACTGTGAGCCGAGCAGGTGCCTGCAGGGAGAATGAAGCTGTGGAGGGGAATGGGGAGCAGGGTGGTGCTGCTGCCTCGAGGCACTGGGTCGAGCTCAGTAGAAAGCTCTGGCAGAGGACACAGAGAGGGGTCTGCTTTCTCGTGGACAACAAATCATTCCCACATCCAGGTGTATGTTCAAAGCCCCCCCAATTCCTGCAAGGGGAGCGAGCCTCCTGGGCGAGGAGATGTGGTGGGAGTGCCTGGAGATGTCTTCAAGCAACACCTTGAAGGGGGTCTCCTTGATAAAGGGCAGATGCCATCACAGAAGGACATCCCACCTGCCCTGCTGCAAATAGGTATTTCTCAAGTCCACAGTAAGACCCAGAGGTGCTCAAGGCACCAACTTCTTTTTCAGCAGAACATTATAATTTAATTTTCTCTGAAGGAAGAAGATAGCTTTTCACTGGCAGAGAAGTTGAATCTTGAAATACTTGCCTTAAAACCCAGAAGCTGGAGTTCAGATGTTTCTCAAATAGGAGTTTTTCAAACTGTAAATAACACCATCATCCATCATGATAAGGAGAGGCAGTTATATTGCAGGAATCATATCACAGGAGATACAGGTCAGCTAAGAAGCCTGAGTACAGAAAAGTACAGAGGTACAAAGAAATGAAATTACACCATTTCCCTGCAAAGTCGAATGCAATGTCCAAACTAAATCATTTCAGTATATGACTTAGAGAGAAATAAAAAAAAAAAAACCAACAAAAAACACCAACCAAAAAAACCAACCACCACACAGTTTTCTTTCTCCCCAGAAAGCACATGCAGTGAAAACACATGTTTTTCAATGGTAAAACAGTTTAAAGAAAACAATTCAACTAGTTTTATCCAACAATTTTGTTTCAAATAATGCTTAGTAGTAAAACTGGTTAAGACAGCATGAGAAGCCATGCCACCCCCAGCAGACACATTCCAACAGGAAATAAAACAGTTTGGGTGGTTCAACTTTCCCAGCACAACCTGATCAATAACCTCGCGCGTGGACCTTGCCAATAGCCGAGCCCAGAAGTAAACACATGACGCAAACACTGGCTTCCCAGAGGGAAGGTGTCCCCTCCGAGGGCATGGGAACAGCCGCTCTGGACCGGTTCCTCTACACACACCTGGCGTCCCAGGCAGTGAACTCTGGACCCACATGTAAGGATGTGGTATTTGTCCCAGCTAATATCATTTCAGTCCAAACAGGAGCACCTAAATTTTACCACAATTCCTGCCATCCAAATTAGTCTGCTGCATAACATTTCCAGAGCTGTGGAAGGGGAAGGCCCACTCCGTAACATTCTATTAGACCTATACAATATATTCACACCTCATTCACTCTCTTTTGGAGGTAGAATATGTTCTCTGGGATCTCTGGCAATTACAATCCTGCCATGTGCCAGCAGGGCCATACTGATACAAAAATGCAAACACCACATTGACATGTAATAAATAAGATGCAGAAAGTAACAATTCTCCTCAAATTGGCACTACTAAAGCTTCACCTGCAGAACCTGAGTCTCTTGGGAGAAAATGGTTCTTCAGAAAAAAATTGTAGACCAAGAATGAACAGCTGTCTAGAAACTGCTGTCTTTTCAGAAAAATTGAACTAATTGGTCAGGTTGCCTTGGGAAGCTGAGGAGTTTCTAAGAATAGAAAGAATAGACAGAACATCTGTCGGAAATGGTTAAATTATATTTGATCTTATCTTGTAACAAGGAAAAAGTCTAGCTGGCCCTTCAACATCCCTTCCAGAGCTATTTTTATGTTTCCATGACAACTTTTTTGCAGATACACTTTTTCTTTGTGTCGAGGCACTGGGGTACTCCAAGGTGACTCATGAAAGCAGTTTTTGGGGGTTGACACGTAACACCCACATGTGAATTGCTAATAACAGTTTTCCTCTGGATTGATCCTCATATTAATTATTTGAGGACACCTTTTTTTAAATCCATCTTGAAGCCATTTTTATCCCACTTGCATCCTCCTATTGAAATTCAGCCAAGGATGGGCTGACTGCAGAGAGATCGCACCCAGTTTTCGTAGGACAGAGAGGGAAGGAGATTTCCTGCAGTCACTACTAAAGGAAGTTCTTTTAAGCAAGATTTTCCAGCTGGAATTTGCCCAGGTATCCCAGAGTCCACATCATTGCTCTTTTAAAAGCAGTATTAGAACAAATGGCTGCCAAGAATTTGAATTTGCATTGCCTGGCTGAGATGGTACAGCTGAAGTCTGGCGAAGGGAGGGAGGAGGGACTAGACACAGTGCAGAACCAGTGCAGGAGATACTGCCAGTTTGGACATAATGGAAAGAAAGCCAAGGAAGAAGCTGCAAACCGAGAGACCACAAATTAGCCAGTACTGATAAAGAAATACTCAATAAGCAAATATTCTTGGCCAGAGAATGAGCTCTTACAAGAAGTTTCCACAACACAAAAGGTGAAAACAGCTATCGAGTGACAGTGAGCTGGTGGAGGATGAGGTCAGATATAGCAGGTGAGGTGGGTGAAATTCACTTTGCCTTTTAGAGACAAGCTTAAATTTTCCTCCCTAACTGGTATTCTACACCCTCCTTATGTAACTGTAGGAAAATGTTAGCTAACCAGGCTCTGGACTGCTACCCTGAGCAATCTCTTAACCAGCCTGGCGGGCGGCTTGGCAACTGCCGGGAATTCAAAAGCCCGGATGGAAAACTCCAAAACAGAAGCTCTTGCCACGTAGCACATTGGCATCATGAGGAAAAGACCTTGGCCTGGGACCAGGTACTTCTGAGTAACAAAATCAACCCCTGGGACAAGCTAGCATGGATACTTTTTAATTGTAATTTACACACTGCTTAAGCAATTTCAGTCAGTGATAGAAGCACGAGAGTAATAAGGCCACACGAGCACCTACACAGCCATAAAGACGGCAATGTTGTTACACGCTGTTAAAATGATGTGACACGCTGTTAAAAAAAACAACAACTACTTGTCTTTCCCTCCCTCCAAACTGTTTCACTTGATTTTTTTTTCCTTTTCCTGCACCCCACCCCACTTCAGCTTCCTATGACATTCCCACAGGGCTAATCCAAGCCACATGCCCATGGTGGGGATCTGCTGATCCCCCAACGTATATGCAATGCCCCTTTACAGATCTTGTCTGGAGGTGCAGCCAGCCAGCCACAGTGAAAGCTCGGCCACCTGGGCTAGGCAAGGTGTCTTACCCTGTGGCTGTTTTTACTGGATAAAGTGGTGACAGAAACACAGTGAGGAGCTGGGCCAGATTTACATCTCACTTGGACTAGTATTTAAGCTGGGAATATGTTGGTGTGCAGCTCCGGTGAGGGAGATCAAAGAGAATACAGAGCAGAGGCAGCTCTAGGTCAAAGTCATAGGAAAGGCGCTGTGGTGCTTAGCAGCATGTATAGTTACTCTATACGTTATGTCACACATTATGTTCTTCCTTCCTCTGCGGTCAGCCAGCAATCCAGAACTGGGAGTCACTGAGGAAATGGCCTTTAGCTCTTCCACCTGTCCCTGCTGTGGCTACTGGAGACCTCTCCACTGCTGTGGGAGCATGTAGAACATGGGCTGGGACAGCTGGCAGTGCTGCACTCAGACAACCTATTTGACTTCTGAAAAACCCCTTTGGCATCCAAGGAAGATATAGAAGGTGAAAATGTAATAGGGTAAAAGGAACAGTTGGGTCCTTCCTAGCAACATGTGGAAATGAGATGGGGATGCATCACTTTTATTTTTAGTACCATGCAATCCTTTCCCCACACGGGACAAGATCCAGGCAGCAGGAAGGGTTCTTTGACTGTGCTTCTCAGCATTACTAAGAGTGGGTGATTCTAGCTGTAACTCTAGCTACTTCAGATTAAGTATCTCTGGCCTAAGGGATTTGTTTTTATTCCTTCTGTAGTCAACTGATACAGAAAGGCAGCTGCAATGGGGTGATTCACCCCACCCTAAAATAGATGGATTGAGTCATCACCAGACAGGCTTATCTCCTTTCACTCATTATAGAGAGAGACCAGACAAATAGCTTAGGTGAGATGCCATGGTTTTTAGAGAGCTATAATTAAATGTGTGGTATCCCACTCTGTAATCACAAAGGTCTTTAGGTTTCCTGGCCCAACGATTTTGCTGAGAAATAGAAGTTTTTCCATCTTTCATTTGTGATAAAATGGTATCAAGTGTTCTTGTGTATCTGAAAAAGTGTAGTCCAAACAGAGTTCTCAGCTCTCAGCACAATAGCAGAAATTCCAGAGAAGGATAAATAGGGGTCCAGGCAGTGGGACACAAAGAAAATCCAGGCTAAGTTACGTGTGTTCCACAGTGACTTAACAGAATGGGAAGTGTTTCTTATTAGTAAAATGCATTTGTGGTCGCCCAGCACCACTTGCAGTCAAACAAACACACCATGGGACACTTTCTGCAGATACTGCACAAGGCACCTAACTGAAGTGCTAGAAAATGAGAAGATGCCTAAAAACCAGGCCTTTTTCTGCAAGCATTTTGTGTAAAGTCTGCACCCCCCTCTCCTCTGTATACATGACAAGAAATCTTTGTCCTCCTGGCAGAGAAGAGGAGGCAAGGTTTGTCACACAGAGTAGAAATGTAGTCATACCTTCTTAAAGTTTCAACAGGTCTTACAAAGTAAGAAATAATGGCCTGTTGCATAACTTAGGGCAAAGTTGCTAAAAACAAGTGTAGTTGATTTTGCTGGATAAGGTATGAAGCACGATGATTACGAGGGCGAAATATCACAACCCAGAAAAGACCAGGGCAGTGGGATGGAGCGGGAGAGCAGAGCTCCTAGACCAAGGCAGAGAGCAGAACAATGTCTTTGCACTGCCAAGCACATTTCCTGCGCCATTAGTATTTGCTTTGGTTGCATTTTCCATGTGACATATGCCAAGGCGGCAGAGCTGCAGAAGAATAAAACCTATGGACAGTGGCAGTTTCTTTGGACTTCGTGATGGAATTGAAATATGCCTGTATAAGCAAAAGGCCTTTCATTCATGATGCAAGGGACACTGTGTAGATAGACTTAAACCTAAGAAAAAAGAATGAGCTGCTGTTTGGGAGTGCCTGGAGCACAAACCAAAGTAAAGACACTTCAGCACAGCTGTATTGAAACTGGGGAGATGGTTTAGCAGAAATCTCTGACAGGACCTGACCATTTCTGGAAAACCTGTAGTGATTTATGGTGTTACCTCCTGCAATGAGGGAGATCTCTATCACTCCTGAGTTAAGGAAGAGTTAAATAATAGCATGCCATGGTCCCACGTCTGTCTGACTTGGAGGCTCAGACCACCTGGTAGGTAGATACATCAGGGAGCAATCCACTGACCAGTTGCAGTAGTGAGGAGTTAAAATCCTTGCTTCCCCTTTCTTTAGACAAATAAATCTTTCTGTGGTTGCTTGGAAGGAAAAGCACGCTGTGGTATGTGGACATCTGGGAGAGATTCAGGCCACCCTTTGTGATGGGGGGGCGGGAGACCAGCATGGCGAGTCTGCTGTGGGCCACCTCCTGCCCCAGGCTTCTTCATGGTTTGGCAGTGGCCTTACAGCTGCCTGCTTCTCTTGCAGCTGCACTGGGATGCAATGTCTCTCAGCAGCCCACATCTGGGGGAGATGGGCTTGTCCACACCAGGTTATTCTGTATTTACTGTGCTGTCCCTGGAGTGTGTGACTTGCCAAGAAAATAGGTCTCTGAAAAACCTTGTGGAACAGGAATACAGGACCTAGGAAAGAAACGGCAGAATAATGAAATGAGTGAGTTAATAGCTCCTGGAACTCCCTTTCCAGCAGTGCTGGGTGTGCCTTCCTATTTACATTTGACAGCGTTTTTCTCACACCATAAGGGCAAATGGCACAGGCTTTGCTTTTCTGCATGGAGGCACTGGGGAGCCTGGCAGAGTCACACCCCGTGGAGCTGCTCACAGAAGACCACGCTTTCTGTGGAGAGGTCCCCATCTGAAAGTGTTCCTATATATCTCCTATTGAGAGTCCAGAGGCAAAGCATAAAAACATTCTGCGCTAACACTTCCATGCAGAGAGTTGTTTTGGAAACTGTCACCCCTGCCAAGTATTAAAAAAAGGCATTTTACCTAAAGGAAATGACTACTGCCAGACAATGAGCTATCAGATCCCTTCCAGATGGAATTTTTGCTTTGAATCAAGACTGTGCCCCAAGGAACCATGTTACAGAGCAGGAGGCACTGACCTTGGAGGAAGCGGAAAGGTTTGCATGACTCCTGCAAGCCTGCTGCAGATCAGAGATGAGGCTCCTTTTAATGGACGTGCAACATTAATGGCAGGACAATGATAGGTTTGAAAACAGACATGGGAGAAGGCACAGAATCATTCAGTGCTTCTGGGGATCCAATTGAGACAGGGCAGTTAAATAAGGTGTGAGCTCAGGAAGGAGTCCCAGACGCAGGAACAACATATAATGGGGCAGTAATTGTGATTCTGAATGAAATGAAATCCAGTAATATCAAAGTGATGCTGATACCAGCTCTATGGACCATGCTGTGGCATTATGGTCTGACACAGCTGTTTTCTGCATTGTCTCATTACATTGCTGCTGCCTCAGAGCTGGAGTCATGCCTGGCCACTGTGCTTCATGGGCTGGCAGCACTTGTCCCTCTTCCCTGAGAAGAGCTGGAGTAGAACAGGACTGCCTGCATATTATGGAACCTCAGAGTGGTTTTGCGCCCTGTTTTCAAGAGAAATGTAGGAAAAAAGCCATCTGACATGGTAAGCTCTGCTGTGGAGTGATAGTCACAGGGATATGTCATCATTTCCTAGGGGGAGCAGAAGGCTTGTGACTGTCCAAGAGACACAGATGCATAGCCAGCCCTGACCCTCACTCCCTCTTTGTCCAAGGCCGGTGGCGTGCTACGAGGTGAATCATAGTGCTGGTTTCCCCTGTTTTAATGAAAGATGCAAGTGGTATTGCCCGTGGCTGTTACATGATCTGCTTCCTCTTTAAAATGTTCTTCCAAAACCAACATTCCTTCACTATTATCTTCTCTTTTCTCTTCTTTCCCTTCTTCCTAATCCCTTTTCCACAGACTGGTCATTTGTCACTGTCTTCTCAGACTAAATTTCCTATCAAAATCCTCCACTGGAGGTGAAGAAAAGGGGCTGCAAACATCCTGCATAACAGTCCTCAAGGCTTCACAATGCCTTGCACAGACCAGATGGGCTGTCTGCTCCAAAGCTTTCCGTAGCCTCTCCTATCTCAAAACACATATCTTGGGGTATAAGGTGGGCAGGATAGCGACTTGTAAATGCCAAGAAAGCTTAGTGTGGGGTGCTTGAGGAGCCAGAGGGGATCTTGTTCTGCTCTTCTTCATCCATTGCTTACTCAGGCTTGTTACACACTAAGCAGCTGGTACCTTTTTAATCAAGACAGCCTCCTCACAACCTTTATTTGGTTTTAGTTTTGCAGGACTGAAATTACCAGCAGGATGCTGTGAATAAGCTCATGCGATTTTTACAGGAGGTCAGGTATTAATTTCAACAAACTCGATCATATCTATTTAACTCAAGCACCTTACTACAGGTTTTTTATAGATGTTTTCGGACAGCTGAAGACAGAGGATCAGGTCAGAGCTCATGGCACGGCAGTTTGTCAAGGGAAAGAGGGCAGAGTGAGGAAAAAAACAGATTGTATACAGTCTAGCCCTGCTGTGGTTTTTGTCTCTTAGGATTAACTAACTTCATTGAGAGCAGACAGAAAACAGTTCTAATGTACACTACAGCAGTAAGCAATGTAGGCACAGCCTGAGGAATAAGAAGTTGCCAATAATCCCTGGTAGTCACATACCTGAAACCATTTGCCACTGCTTACAGCTAATGCCTAGACTGCACTTTCACTCTGATCCCTCTGAACAACCCCCACCAGCAGCTAAGAAATGTCCTCAGGCAGGGTGTGGAGAAAAAAAGCCAAAGGCTCTTGCTTAAACCAGTTCTGTGCTTGCTTCAGAGGAATCAGCCCAATCACCCTGCACAAAGGAGGGAGCAAAGCTGTAGACCCTCAGGACTGGATCTCGTTTTCTGGGAAGTCAGTGACTAATCCCTGAGGAATGGCTGCAGTGGGAGATTGCCGTTGCACAGTGCCGCTGTGCCTCACAGCTCAGCTCGCCCCTGATGGTGGGCTGAACAGGGCTCTGAGGAGCTCCACAACTAGCACACTTCTTTGTGTTGCCCAGTAACTGCGAAAACATCGTTGTTTCTCACGCTGATCCCTCCCATGCACCCTTGCCAGCCTCAGTACTTCACCTCTGGCTGAACTAATGATCATGGAGATGCTGGATGAAGAATGGTCAGAGAGACAACAGGGAAAAGTATGGAGTGTACACTCCTGCAGCGGAAATTTGAAATTTCTTCTTCAGGAGAGCCCTAACTCTCTCTGTCCTGGGGAAGAAGTGGCTGTCAGGAGCTGCATGCTTTCAGTGGTGGGGAAAGCTGGGAGTCTGAACTGACCTGCTTTGATGTATGAGAAATGAGAGCAGAAAAATAAGATCTGAGGACCTGAGTTTATCTAAAACAGGGGATTTAAAGCTCACATTTCACCTCTTGGGGTAGAATCAGGCTAAAACTCCCACTGCCTTTTAGCCTTCCTTCTGAGTCAGCATCGGAAATGGGAGCCTTTGTGCCGGGAAGCCCCTTGTGCTCCAGTGGTGACAGCAAAAGCTGGGAAACTAACTGGTTCCTGGAAATCCCCTGTCAGCTCCAGCAGCTCCAGGCTGGAGAGACGAGCCAGAAATGGCCAGTGCTGCACTTCGGGAAAGCCCAAGAGCTGGAGAGGGTCTGCAGAGAGCATCACAGTCAGTGGGGCAGAGCCATGCACACTGCAGAACAGTGGCACTGGGAGCCAGTGGGGGAAGGTGGTGGAAAGGAGCCTGCGCTTTTTCAGCAGGGAATAATCTAGGAAAATAGAGATGGGTGAGGGGATTTTTCTTTCCTCCCCCAGCCTCCTATGTGGGACTCTAAGACTGAGTGGGACCAGCATCTGCTTCCTCTGCATTTTCAGTTTGTTTATATATGTGCATTACTGTCTGGAAGAAATGTCTTCTGCATTCCAGACAGGGATAATGAAATCCATTCAGGGCAGGGGAAATGCGTACAACGGGTAAGGCGTCCCAGACAGCCCAAGTCAAGGCCTTGGCTGTGCACAGGCAACAGCCCAGTGGTTCCACACTATTGCCGTACACCGTTACACACAGGAATCATCTTCCTCAGCCTCCTCCCTCTTCCCGATCCTTCTCCTCCCCTCCATCTGGTTCCCAAGGGAACCTAAGTGCATTTAGGAAGATGCAACTATTGATCTTGGGACTTGCTCAGAATATTCAAAATCCCTTTCTCATTAGGGTTTTTCACATCAAATTGGTTTGATAAACGTTTTGACCCCTGCATACCACTGATAAACTCTGAGGGCTGCTCCCCTCCTCCCTCTACCCTTACTGTAAATATCTTGCAGATGCTCTGCTCATTTTTCTTCTATTACAGCCAGCTGGTAACTTTGTTGGCATGCCAAAGAATTCCAGACCTTGCAGCAAAGCAACCTTTTGGTCTTCAGCTCTGGATGTTTTCTTACCAGTATGCCAATCCATTGATATTCTTAAGATTTCTGTTTAATTTTGCCATTAGATCATAGGACAAAAAGTGTAGTCTAGAAAGAGCAACCACAGAAAATACTGTCCTTCAGAATGAGAATATTAAACATCTGCAGCTGAGAAACATTATGGAAAGGGCCAAGTGAATTTCACAGAAGGTTAATGCCTTCATACAAAATGTTTAAAACAGTCTATAGCATTTTATAATATGGATAGAATTTTCTATTGAATTCCTTAAGTAAGGCTAAAAGTTCACCTGGAAGGATCTTGTTCAATATTAAATTTTCATTTATTGGGTATATCTCAGATATTTCCAACTCTTTCCACATAATAGTATTATTTTCATCCCTATAACATGCTTAAAGCTTTGCACAGAAGAAGAAGCAAGGCAGCTAACAGGATCTGCTAGGTAGTACCACTGTAGGCATCAGCATGCACAAACTGTGTTATGTCCATGAGGCTGACATCTGAGGAATGCACACAAAATCACGGGAAAAATGTGCTGGACACAGTTGATCTGGAGCCCCTGTGGTGCTGTGTGCTGTGCAAGGAAGAAAGCCAGAGAGACAGGAATTCAGTTCTGTCTCTGTCAGTGGTGAGAAAGACAGATGAAGCTCAGGGCAGGGTGGTTTGAGGCTGGTTGAGCATAACCTGTCTTTAATGGAGCCCATTAATTTGGACTCTGGGCCACACAGCTCCCAGGCAGCCTCAGGCATAGGCAAGGCGAGGCTGTTCCTCCTCACCATACAGCACACAGAAAGATGCCCAGAGCAATAGGCTTGTCTGAAGGAAGCCAAGGCAAGCCTGTGGTTTTCAAATGCTCCCAGTACTCGCCTCTCTCCCATCACCACCCCCATGTTATTCCCACGCAGCAGCCAGAGGAGCTCTGGAGCAAATTGCAGATGGGCACTGCCTTTTCCCTTTTTCCACATACACTTCCAGCATAGTGACGTGCTCCAACATGCAACACCACATGTGGCACCCCGAACAGTTGTTCAGGCATGAGTAACAGGGAGGCGTGCAGATGACATAACCAGAAGCGTGGGTACAAACTGCGCAGGAAGGTGTAGCTGTTGGGAACAGCATCTACAAAGTTTGGCTCAGAAATGGAGGGGTTGGTCTATGAATAAGTGGGGGAAAGACAGAAGATGTAATGAAGTGAAGGTCAACTGAACACGGTGGAGAGGACAAACAGGAATGCACAGAACAAGAGTGGAAAATCAGGGAGGTCTGAGGAGCACCAGGACAGGATGGAGCAGTGAAACCAAGGGAGAACAGCATTTTGAGGAGGGAATTAAGCCAGGGAGTGGAGTGGAAGGAGCAGAAGCCAGATTGATGGCTAGATGGTAGACAGTTCTGGAAGAGACAAATCTAAAATGAAGTTACAGATGACTTGTGCACCACCATTACTTTTATCCATCCTACCAAATGAAAGGTTGTTTGCCATCACAGCATGATTCAGGCATTTTCAAGAGCCATATCTGGAAGACGCAGTTGAATACACTGAGCAGTTGGGCCTAACTCACTTGAATGGATACATTGCTAAAAAATACACTGTTTTAAAATCTTTATGGATGCTCAACTAAAAGCTATTTGCAAACCTGCTGCCTGCAGACATGATATTTCCACTTTCCCCTTTCTCCTCTAAATCCCATCTTTTCCTTTGACTTGTGATCTGGGTAAAGAGGCAATCACAGGCAGTCAGGAGACCAAGAGATATAGGAAATCTGACTGACCAGCTGCCTATTGACTCCTGGCAAGTGAGAAGGTTAAAGAAATGGATTCACAGGCCACGTGTGCAGAGTCAGACTGAAAAACAGCTGAGTTACTTGCTTCCCCTAGCTCAGCACCAACCTCTGAACCACATCCCAATTCATCAGCTCCTGACAACCGAAACACTGCTGCTGAGCACTCCTGGGATTAATCCCTGCCTTGCTGCAGTGTCAGCACTCAGCCACCCTGCTCATTCCCACTAGCATCAGCCATAGCCCTTTGCAGTCCTTTGGGATGAGTTTCATCCCAGTCTAATCAGCTTGATCAGACTTTCCCCTTCCCTTCACAACTGATGTCAAATTGAATCGAGGTCTGAGAGCTTGAATTTCCCAGCTCTATCATTACACCTTTGTTCGTTATCCCACCCAGACCTCTGTGCAGAGAGACCTTCTCCCCCAGCCTAATCACTCATCTCCTGACGTAGTCCTTTCCTGTTTTCTCTTTCCAGACCCAGTGTTAACTGAGTTATGAACTCAACCAGCTTGAACTTGAGTTCTTTGCAGTGACCTCTTCACCTGTGACGTAGGGAAGTCCTGCAGCTCACAGCAAGCTGGGGCAGAGGTGCCCGGTCGTCTGACCTGCCTTATGGGTGTGAAACCTCCAGTAGCAAACCAAAAACACTAAATGAAATAGAAGTCTATTACTTCAAATACATAGCATAGTGTGAACATAGTGGAGCTGAGAAAGATTGTCCCTTGTGTATTATGCTGCCTGAATAAGGAAGAGTTGGAGAAAAATGTAAGACAGTGGCCTTTTTGATTGAGGAACAGGCAGGGTGGGAGTCAGGATACTTACAGGATTTGAATATCACAATCCTGATTGAGCTGTGTAGCTTTTTCATGGGTGTGAAAGTATAGCGAGAGGGCTGTAACTGTGGGGACAGAAGGCAAATCTGAGTCTCAGCAGGTCATCTTGTCACTGAGGCAGGGGATGCCAGGCACATATAGCTCAGCATACGCAGTACAGAGCAGGTCAGAGGAATTACAGGTAAGAAACAGGCCAGTGAAGCAGTAAAGAAGATCTTGTTTACATATTGTAACCTTCTTTCCAGTCTTGTAATGCAAAGCCAGATACTGTTTCTTCCCGAGTAAACTCTTACTCTGTCATTAGCCTTTCATTACTCTGCAGCTGGAGGGGGTCCAAGCGGGGCTCTCAGATTTGGTGGTGTTTTTTTTGGTGATAACTAATGTAAATAAAGCACTGTGTACCATCCCTGTCTTGGGTGTTTGCACTGTGACATCTGTTTAGCTTCACAAAATATAAGAACCCTTCCTTGACTCCTTCAAGGAGTGAATGAAATGGGAAGTAGACAAAGTGGCTACAAATAAGTTAAAGAAAACCATGATGTCAAATACACAGACATACACTGTCAGCGACTTCATACACTGGGAGCTGGTTCTTATCAGTCCATGGGCACATAACCAGGTAGTCTGTACAGCTGCTGGGACGTAGGCACTCAACTGCAGCACCTGCAGAAGTTGTTCTGTGCTTACATGATTGCATAATGTAATATGAAATTATACCTGTAGTTGCTGAAAACCTGACTAGTAAATCTGAGGTTCAGTTTGACATAGATCTACAATACATGTATAAAAAGCCAACCACCCTGTGCATATATAAATCGGGCTCTCAGGCCACGTACTTGAGTCTGTAATACAGGTTTTACTGTAGACAGCTTTAAATTTTTGACACTTTCCTGCACTATGTTGACCCAACAAGTTATTTTATTCCCAAAAGAAGCAGCTTTGTGTGGAGCAAAAGGGAGAGTAATCATTTAAGTGAATGAAAGTTTGCACCTTCACTTGCCCTGTCTCTTACCTTACCAGGTCCTCAGAGTCCACTGGTAGCTGTGGAATTCTCTGGCCAGCAATGATCCCCATGAAGACACTGAGGTATTTGTGTCCTGTTGGTGCAGCTACCATCCAGGTGTGCTTATTTCTCCCCAGCATGGCAAAGTGTAACATAAGTCCTGTAGAAGTTATTCTGTTCTCATTTAAACAAGAATCTTCATAAAGAAATTTGTATTTCTTCTAAATCCCTATAACTTACAAAAGGAAACAAAGCAAACATACATTTAAGTGATCTGGATATGGGCCTCAGCAAAAAATTCTAAAATGCTTCTGTGGTCAAAAGAACAATTTTCACTCCGTGTTTCTGGACTTCATAACACACCACCAAAAGCACTTGGCATTGGGAAAAGTAAGATCTCTTAATGGAAATATTATAGAGTTGTAATTTGCTTAGGCAGCAGTTTCTGTAAAAAGATTTCTTACTATGCTGAGGAAATGAAAAACGTATGTTTTGTGTTCATATAAAAAGCACAGCCATTAGAAGAGAAAGGCCAGTAAACAGCAAGTGTGTTACAGCAAAAGTCTTGGTACAGTGCTATTTTAAGGACAGTTGGATGCAAGTATAGACTTCCATGCTGAAAGACTGGAACAGACTTGTACGACAAGACGTTTAGCTTGAAATGTAATGGACAGCATAATCAATATTAAATAAGTACTGAAAGTGGTGTAAGATGGAATTTACTTTGGGCTTGAGTTCTGTTGACATTTACTATGCATAATTTCCTTGTCATTGGAGTTACAATTCAGAAGACAGAAATCAGAACAAAATTTGTCTTTGCCCACTCCTTGTTATGATACCATCAGGTCAGTGAACTCTGCAGGGGGACATTACTATTAGTCTTCATGACACGTGCTCTTGCAGGTTAAATGAACATTTTACACAAAATGGCAGATGGCTTGTTTTTTCCAGGATGCCCTCTGGATTACAAGATGAAAGCTCAGGATACATCTACTTGTGGTGCCAAATGCAGGGAAAGCTATGTGCTTATTTATAGGATTTACTTAGTACATACTGAAGCGTAAAACCTCAGAGGACATCTCTGAGTGAATCATATGGATTTTATTGCTGGCACAGTGGTAAAGCAGTATACAGTTGCACACATCAAATTACACTTCCAAATACTTTGAAGTGTGCCAAATGAGTTAATATGTACAAAATCACTATTCTTCTGTTATTAAATCCATTACTTATCTGTGACACAATTGATTTCAAGGAGGTCTTGGCCACATTAAACAGTTCTATGGTGGAAAAAGTATTTAAACAGGATAATTGATATGAGGTGTAAATCTTTCTAAAATAACCGGATGTTCAAAATGTTTCAATCATTCAGATTACAAAAATCAAGATCTTAATTTTCTCTCATATCCAAAACCCCAAAATGGAGTCACCTAAAGTCATCATTTTGTAGTGACAAACTTGGTTTCAGCTCCTTGCAGACTCTAGCTCTGTTGTTTAATCTGAAACTGAATCCCTTTGCAGTTTCAGCATATCCAGACCAAGAGTCTAGGTCTTTTATAGAAAATGGCCCAGCTGAAATGCTTCGAAAATAACTGAAACATGCCCAAGGTCAGAGTGTTGGTGAGGATCCAGGTTTCTGATTTTGGCTCCTCTCTAATTTAAACCCTCTATTTGATGAATTTACTCAGAATAACAAAGGCTGAAGGCTAAATGGGCCTGTGGCCATGCCTAGAGAGCAAATTTTTTTTTAATTTTTTTTTTTTTTTTTTACTTGGAAGAATTTATATTCATCAAGCAGGGTATTTAGACTGACTTCTACCATTTTTAAATACTGTTGTGTCAGGGAAATGGGACAAGTCCAGAATTGTACTGGATGTCTAATAAAAGATATCTAACAACTGAAAAATCAGCTCAAACAGGGATTATCTAACAGTAGTATTCCTAGTTAATAGTGAGCACATTCATGTTGGACAGCTAGTAGTTTTAAAAAGCAGCTCACTTGCGCATCTACACGGCTCCAAGCAGTGCTTTGGCACACCTTCTGGCATGTCTGCAGTCCTGCCCAGGCTGCTCTGACAATGAGTTTCCCAGCTCACAAATGCATGGTGACTGGCTGAAGTAATGCAGGATGAGCTGACCTGCCGTGTGAACTTTTCAGGTTGTTTCTGTGATGTCTGGACACTGTGGAATGTGTAAGTTTCCTGTTTCACCAGCGTACTGTGACTTGCATTTTGGGCAGAGAAACATGTAAACATAATTAGATGGCTGGCAGCTACAATTCCCTTTGAAAATGCTGTCAAGATTTGTGACTTTCATTCCTATTTTATTTGTGATTGATTAATCTGATATTGCTCAAGACTAACTTTGCCTTAAGAATTTGGGAGTTTTCCAGCACACCGTTAATGGTTTGTGTGTGCCTGTCTGTCCAGAATAAAGGTCATGCAGAAATTGTATGATTTTCACAAGTCAAGCACTCTTGATTTTAAGCAAGCAAAAGATATGATGTGTCATCTGGCTTCTTTCTGGTTTTCCTCCCAAGTATCAAGATATGCAGCTTTCAAATACCCTCTAGCAGCATGGTCTAGGCTTTCATAACTCAAAAAACATGTGTGTTTCTTTGCTAAGGGTGATGTGCTGAAAACAGTTATTCTGCTCCCAAAGCAGCCTTGTCCTCTGTCAGTGCTGCTGCTGTGTGTGGTGAGGCTGAACATAATCAATGGAAGGCCAATACATTATTGATCACCCTCTGGGCAGGCATAATAAGATTCACAGCCTCAGGGGCTGTAGGAAAAGGACAAAGGGACTGACAAAAGGGCAAGGTCTGTTGCTGAAGGTCAGCAGTTCCCTCCTCTAATTAGACACACAAATACCTGATTTTGCTAAAAACTACAGACTGGCAACACCTTTTTCACCCACTTCCCCAGTGGCTGGATAGTAGATACAGACTCCTGCTGTCATGGACCTTTATGTTTCTCAAAATATGAGAACACCAGAACTTTTAAGGACTCTAAAAGCAGTTCTTCACAGCAGTTCTGTGGAAGCAGATGAGGATTTACTGCACTGTCTGTGATGGTGAAGGAGTATCACAGGCAGATTGATTTCAAGACATCAGGAATTTCTCTCTATGAAGACTGTGATTGCGTTGAATAGATGGAGAAATTTTTCTAAATTGCTTTTCCAGAACATCAGGGAAGGAATTTAAAAACATGTATGCACAATGAGGACGTACTACTAACTTATCTTCAGTTTTTTGCTAAGCACTCATAGATGAGCTCCTAAAGCCAGTCAGTAAGAACTGCTTGACAGCTGGTGCTGGGGTTGAGCACTGACAGCCACAAAACCCAGGATGACCTTGCCTTAATTTTCTGCTTTTGTTTCGTAATAGTTTCCCTTTTTATGCCACTATGCTGATTAGAGATGCTGTGTCCAGTCTTTTATTTAATCTTTAAGTTATATTTACTCCTCTCCATTTGTCAATTCTGGATGCATATTATCATAGTATCATAGAATGGTTTGCGTTGGAAGGGACCTCAAAGATCATCTAGTTCCAATCCTGCTGCCGTGGGCAGGGACACCTTTCACTAGACCAGTTATTGAAGACTTGTGAAAAGTCCCTCTCCAGCCTGTGTTTATGCTTGGGACTGCCCCCACCCATGTGCAGGACCTTCCATTTGGCCTTGCTGAACTTCATGAGGTTTGTACAGTCCAACCTCTGAAGCCTGTCCCAGTCCCTCTGGATGCCATCCTTTCCCTCCAGTGGGTTGATCACACCACACAGCCTGGTGTCACCAGCAAACCTGCTGAGGGTGCTCTTGATCCCACTGTCCATGTCACCAACAAAGATATTAAACAGTGCTGGCCCCAGTACTGACCCCTGAGGGAGGACAGCACTTCTCACTGGTCTCTACCTGGACGTCAAACCTTCGACAGCAACAGTTTGAGTGTGCTCCTCCAGCCAATTCCTTATCCACTGAGTGGTCTGTCCATGAAATCCATGTCTCTCCAGTTTAGAGGCAAGGATGTTGTCCGGGACAGTGTCAAATGCTTTGCCCAAATCCAGGCAGATGGTATCAGTCACTCTTTCCTTATCCACCAACACTGCAACATTATTGAAGGCCACCAGAATTGTCAGGAACATTTTGCCCTCAGTGAAGCCATATTGGCTGTCACCAATCACCTTCTTATTTCCCATGTGTCTTAACATAGTTTCCAGGAGGATCTGCTCCATGATCTCGCCAGGCATCGAGGTGAGACTGACTGGCCTGTAGTTCCCCCGTTCTTCCTTATTTCCCTTTTTAAAAAAATTGGAGTTATTTTGCCTTTTCCAGTCAACAGGAATTTCACAGGACTGCCATGACTTCTCAAATATGATGGTTAATGACTTAGACACTTCATCTGCCAGTTCCTTCAGGACCCACAGATGCAACTCATCAGGCCCCATGGACTTGTGCACCTTTGGATTCCTTAGATGTTCTTGAACCTGATCTTCTACAGCAGGTCGTTCTTCATTCTCCCAGTCCATGCATTTGCCTTCTGTGACTCAGGCAGTGGGGCTGGAGCACTTGCTGGGGAAGATCGAGGCAAAAAAGTCATTGAGTACCTCGGCCTTCTCTGTATCCCAGGTAACAAGGTCTCCTGTTTTTTTTCCGGAGAGGGTCCACATTTTTCCTAGTCTTCCTTTCATCACTGATGTACCTGTAAAAGCTTTCCTTGTTGCACTTGATAACCCTGGTCAGATTTAATTCCTTCAGGGCTTTAGTTTCCCTAGCCAAATCTCTGGCTGCTCGGACAATCTCTGTGTATTCCTGCCAGGCTAGGTGAGTTTTCATTTGAAGTTCAGGTCAATTATGCTCTGTGTGTAAACCAAATATACCCACAGCTCAAAAATACAAACACAGCTCAATTTTTAGGACGTAATTACAGATCTTTCTTATTTTTCCTTGGTAGCAAGGCCAGCATAAGGCATCCTCAGTGTACACTCTGTTGGGACGTGAGCTCATGGCTTCCCCAGCTGAGCTGACATAATTGTTTGGGAGGCCATGCTGTACATATTTTTGTAGCATTTACAGGAATTATCTAGGTAAAATCCTCCCTGCTTTTTGAAGTCAGAGAACTTTTTCGAACGTGCAAGTTTTACTGGACTATGATCTTTGTGTTTTTATAGCTGATCCAGATCAGGGTTATCATTAGCTTAAGAGTTTCCAAACATGCTCTCCCAACCTCTTCTCCTCCTCTGAGGCTACTAAGTCTGCAAAACCTTGTAGCAGACACAGAGGGATCTTTGACTCAACACTGTGTGGGAGAATTTGCTGATGCAGCCTCTAGCTAGTATCATACCCATTCTGCTTATCTATACAGGATGAAAACTGTAGGATATCCCAGTCTAGACCTAAGTTCCCAAGGAACTTATTTTGGTTGACAGAAAAAGAAACTACATTTGAGTGACATCTTTAGAGCAGTAAGAGAGGTTCTCCAGTGTTTTCTGTTGTTACTCTTACGTTTTTATCATTGCTTTTCAAAACATTTATAGAACATTTGGACCTAATCACAGTTATCAAGCATTCCTCTTTCCCAGATTGTTACTCCTCAGAATCAGAGGAGGCTGGGGTGGACTGATGGAGGCAGATCTCAGCCTCTTGGAAAGGACCAGGAGCTGTTTCTCACAGAACTAAGTTAATCAGAGCACCTGAACTGTGATGATTTTTGTCAGCAACCAGGTATGTAAGTTTCTATTCAAAAGTCTTCTTTAGAAATACTGGTTTATAAATAGAAAACAAGGCCACGATGATCAGGTTGACATTTTTGTTAAATAGGTTATCTGTGATTTTCCACATAAATCCTGTTCAAAGGTAAAAAGCAAACCAAGCAAAGAATGTAGCTGTATCTTTATTCTCCTACAGTTGCAATGCTATAACTTCTAGAGCTGTTTGCAAACAAACAAACAAACAAAAAGATAAAAATCTACAGAAAAAAAAAAAAAAAGAAGGATTGATTTTTATGGTTATAAGTGACCACTGTGAGCATTCAATCTCATCACAGGTGTAGCCTGTATCACAGAATTTCTCTCAGTTAATTTTTTACCCAGTCCGGTAATGTGCAAGAGCTAAAGCTCATCTGTTGGAAAGACGTCCATCCGCCTTGAAAATTTCTTTGTGGACTTGTGCCAAATGCCAGGGGACAGCAACCACCTTCCTCTAATGCTTCATCATGTCAGTTTCAGATAATAAAGTAATTTACAGATATTCAGAGAACCCCTTTCATTGGCAAAGCCACGTAAATAAGGTTTTATATGAATGCAACTGAGTTCCAAATGCATAAATAATTAAAAGTGCAAGCATACATGAGTTCAGCTATTACCTGACGAGCTAGGGGGAAGCCCAGTAGCAGACTGTGTTCTATGCCCACTCTGGCCTGATAGATACTGGGAATTTATCATCAGCTATAGTATTTTGTTCACATTCCTTTGACCTTCAAGGCATGATCAAGTGCTCTTCTTCTTTCTGAGGTAATTAACACGGGAAGCGAGGAGATCTGGGCACCAGGAAGGTAGTATGCTCTGGGAAGGTAGTATATTTTGAGCAGTGATAGCCTGGATAATTAATCAGAATAATTGATAGACATAAGCTTTCTTTTTTGCCCACTTGTCTGCTCTGCAATGCAATGATTCTCACTGTAGAGTTGGTCAGGTGTGGGTATAAATCTAGATATATCAATTAAAACATAATCTTCAAAAAGATCAGTTCATGTTCAGCAGCCTTAGAAAAACTGAATCTCATCATGAAGGCTGCCCACTCTGCCACAGCACCTGGGAAGAGAATGGATGGAAGGAGAGAGAATGGGGGAGGAGTGTTAAAACAAGAGTGGGAGAAACAGAGACAAGGAGAGGGGAGCAAAGCACACAGGAAAAAGAAAACACAGGACATGGAAGAAGGCAAAGGGATGAAGGGGAGGTGCAAAGGAAAAAATCTAGACAAAGAGAGAGCAAATGTGCTGGAGACAACAAGACAAAAGGTGTGGGGGAGGGTGAAGGGAGAGGAAAAACTAGAGCAACCTACTTCATTAATAATTGTCATTACTAATGGAAATGTTTTAAAAAGCTGGTGGATGCAGGGTCGTCTCAAAAACTTACACGTGTAGCCTGGGAGGGGTTTGAATTTATTTAGATGAATGGCTATGAAACGCAAATTGTTCTCTGATCAGTGAAGACAACTGTCAGCATAAATGATGTTTAATGGCTGATCTTGAGACTAGTAAGGATTTCCTGCACACCTGATTTATAGCCCTGAGGAAACAGACTTTGAAAGAATCTTAATGACTAAATTTCCAGTTTAATAGAAATGGTCCATGTAACCAACAGAAGCATATGTTTTTTCTTATGGATTTCATATCATCTCAGAGCAATAAAATCTTAAGATATGTTCCTACTGATTAAAATTTAAATTAAATATAAATTGGTCCTATTGATTAGCTATCAATAGTCTAAACCTGCCACTACCTGGAGATATGATGAGAATCACTCATTCTCTTTTGCCCATCTTCAGACCACTTTCATAGCAGGGAAATAAAAAGCTTAGAATGATGCAATTTCATTAAATAAAAAGATTGAAGAATCAAACTATGTGTTGTAATGCTTTCAACTAGACATAATGTACACACCACTACAGGTTTTAGATCATTTTCTGGCATTTATGCATCCCATTCTTATATCTATAATCTGTTCTATTTTAATAGAACTATTTGCATGAGAAGAAGTTATCTAAGTAAACGGAAATTCCAAGATTAGTTCTTAACTGCTTGTAGTACCATTATCAGTTCTGGCCATCTGTGTTTTTTCATTTTAATTCTGTAAATGAAAGCTTACCCTTTGAGAATTTCAAGACCAGAAAGTAGCAATGAACCTCTTCTGCAGTTCTAGACTGAATATTCTAACAATTAGTAGTTAATGGGATATGCACTACAAAGAATTTTTGTTGACAGTGCAATTAACAAGTATAGTTTCCTTTTGCTAACAAATATTATAACATTTCTGTGCAAAGATGTGGCTGGCTTAAGTGTGTGCTTAGCCATTTTTGAGCTGGTCTTTTGTGACGTCTTATGTACTTACCTGTACATAATCAGGTAAGTAGCTCTGTGTTAATGATATGTCATGATTTCGGATTATTAGGGTTTCCACTTAATTTATTTTGGTTTGTAGATCATAGATTCCAAGTCAGTAAGTAATGAGAATTAAAAACCCACCAATGAAAATGAATGAAAAGGAGCATTCAAATCTTCCATCCATACTGGTATGGCTGGAATGCTGGTGAAGGACATAGTCACAAACTTGGGGTTCAGTGCTTACTCAGCATTTGTTAACACTCCAATAATTAGTTTTAATAATGAGATAATACCTAAGGATCCAGTCTCTATATGGTTTAATGTTACTTGGAGCTGTAACCATGTAAATGGAAGCAGGTCTGGCTCTTCAAGCAGAAATCTACCAAATACTATCTAAAGGAAATAATGGAGCACATGGATAGGTTCTTATTTACACCAAGGCAAGAAAACAGTGAATATATAATTGGATCCAGTTTAAAGGAACTTTAAATGTAATAACCAAAATCATCCATGCAAATGAGAAGATGATCTATTGTATTAAATTGGCACAAAATTAAGATTTTTGTAATTTTTTTCACGAAGTTCTTGCTTAAAAAAATATTCTCAGGAAATAAAAGTGTTTATATTAAATGCAATTCCACATACAGCATGAAGACTATAAAGCAGAACTCTATGTTAGTCTCCTTACCCTGAGACTGATCATCACAAACGGACAAAAACCTTAAGGGAAGAGGCTGTTCTCTAACCATCCAGGAGAGGAAGAAGTGAGGAAAAAAACCCCCCAAACAAACCAAAACCATAAAAAATCCCAAACCAAACCAAGAGCATAAACAGTGATAAATTGTATCATTTTTCAAACTGATTTAAGGTAACAATTGCAACATAATTAAGGATTTTTTTAAACAAATTATCCTCTTAGTTCAATTACACCTGTTATGAGGAACACCACATTCTACACTAACTTGCAGGACTAGTGAAGCACAAAACCTTTCCTGATGGACAAATGCTTCTTTGGTTACCAATTGTATAAGGCAATACCTGCTACTTCGTAGATGGAATTCTGCTAGATACTGATGGTAATCTCACTGCATTGTGAACTGAACTGAGACTTAAAGGCTGACTGGTGTGGCAAGGATTCAATTTAATTTGATACAGCTTTCGTACATGGATACATATAATGCAATCCTATCTCCTCACATGCAGAGAGAGGATTTGGACAGGTATTTGCTGTAGTGTAGCAAGACTGTCCTGGTTCTGGTTTCTGAACTGGGTTTAAGTAATCATATTTAGAACAAGTCAGGAAGCTTGTACTGTGTCTACAGTAACGTTTTGATTTGGCGTGGCTAGAGAGTTAATCTCCCATCACGTTGGTTTGACTTGCAGAGCAACTTTGGTGCATATAAATTAGATTCAATAGAAGCTCCATCTCAGAGGCCTGTTAAACACACTCCAGCTCCTCCGAGGGTGTGTGTAGAGTGGGAAGTGTAGGGGTCTAAATCAACGATTTGCACTTCGGGTGTCTTTGAACCACCTATACTGGGGACACTTTGTTCAGGGGACAAGGCCAAAAGTTGTCTGAAGGAGAAATTCCCAGCTGGTGTAGTGTAAACACAAGGGCCTAAACTCCAAATGGTTTGTTAAAGCAGGCACAGGCCGTAATCATCCTCGCTTGGAAGATATATCTCACTAATCCCTGCTGTTCACTGATATTACATTAATTCATCATTGAGGGAAAAAAAGTCTGATTTGATGTATTCTGAAGGATGGCATGTGGGACAGTCAGGTTCCTGAAACTGAGAGCAGAGTCTTGGAAAGGTATGATGCTGAGAAAGAGAGGTGAAGTTCAAAAACTGGATGAAAGCTCTGTCAGAAATAAAAGCGAAAATGAAATTCAAAGGCAAGACTGCCATTCCCGAGGAAATTTCTCATTTCATGAATTACGTCAATAAAGACTTTCAGGGCAAATGGACCTACTTGCTTTCTTTAGAAAATACAGTAATTCAAACCATTGTCTCACAGCACTGACTGTGTTGAAGGATGAAGTTGCTATCAGGGACTGTGTTCTTCACCAGTCAGCATCTCATTGCTACCAGCTACCATCTAATTGCAACCTTTGAAGAATACATTATCCAGATATAATAATGGTGAATGTGATTGCAATTTCATTCTGCATACAACTTCATTTTCAAACTGGACTTAGAACATCCAGAGGGGCAAAGCAGAACATATGCAGGATTCTGGAATAAATAACAAGGCTGAATTTAAGAGTGATTTAATGAAGTTGCGATGTTTTGAGCTGAACTGAAACTTGTTGGATATTTAAGGAGACAAAGAAAGGTTTATAAAACTTATTCCAAAAGTCAGAATAGCAGAGGCTAAGACTTCTGCCCAGCAGGAATTAAATTCTGGATAGAGATCAGATGTGGGCCCAGCTAATGACAGAAAATACAAGTATATCCAAACACGGAGATTTTAGCATCTTCATTTAAAATACTTGCAGTCAATAACTTTAATATACCATTTAGCATTCTGGTTCAAATATGGTTCCCTCAGGGATAGCTCTGTAGGGAAAAATACATTGTGGGGTTTGCAAGGAAAAATCTGCCTCATTTGATAAAAGTGGAAGGTGACCTACCTTTTTTTATTAAAATGACAGAAAATGATGGGTTACAAACCATTCTGTAAGCTTTCATATGCACAAATGTTCTCACGGCTCTTCCATTTTTTTTAATTTTTCTGAACAAAAATCTCTTGGTCCTGCACATGGTTGCGCAAACAAACGCTGAGAAAAGGTAATAAAAATTATTTTAAGGTACTTGGTATTTACTTCATTCCAACAATCAGCAGCTATCTAATCTTCTTCTAATAGAAAAAAAAGTTTGCTCTATCCATCTGTCTCCACTCTTCTGCATCCAATTGCAGCTATAATTTTGTTATTCGACTGCTTAAAATGGAATTGACAGCATCCTTACAGCTAATATGTATACACTGTTCATTTGCACAGATTGTGTTTTAAAATTGCAGAGCAAAATAAAATGGCAAGCAAGTACCCAAGCAAACAATTCTATCTGAATTACTTTTTGTGCTTTATTGTTACATTTTATGGTAAATCGTTCCATTCGTTCCAGAAATAATTTAATACTGAGGCTATAGTTTCTTGGCTTTTATTTTTAAATGTATTTAAAAGTTGATTAATAAACTGTATCCATATCTCCTACTAGTCACATTGTTATTCAGGGCAACAGAAGCAAGGCAGCTGACTAGAAGCAAATGTTCATTTTTTGTATTTAATAATTTTTATTAAATCTGAAGGTTAAAGGAAATGAAAGCAGCACCAGACTGTCATCTGGCCTCTCGCTGTCACAACCTGCAAGAACAGACTTCAGTGCCCAGAGCAAAAGCTAACAGGTTCCAGAGTCAGGCTCCATATTTCCTTAGAGGTCAGTACCACCAGACTCATTTGTAAGATCAGATCTTTCACATAAGCTGGCACTCTTGCAAATAAAAAAGTGCTTTATTCTCATTTCTTGGGCAGCAGTTCATACTCAATAAAAAGTTCTTTCTTCATAAAGAACTGGTCTGAGCAAATTGAAATCTGTGCCTAATGCTTATTGGAAGACGCCAGTAAGATACTCAAAGGTGTTGCAGATCCCAATTTGGAGCTGAAGTTGAGAGTATTAACTTCCAGGAACTCTGCAGACCACCAGCTATAACAGCCCATGGTTTCAAGGCAATTGTTGGTGGATTTGGGCATATCTAGGCACCTCTCAGCACAAACATGATCTTGAATCTAGCAGATCTAACCTGGCATCAGATCAGGACAGCTACCACATGGTGTTTACGCTGATGTGCACAAGGAACCTAATGGTTCCTAGAAAATAAAGGCTCGTGGTATGTTTGGTGTAATTGGAAAGCAGCAGATGGGTTTGTGGTGAGAGCATGTTGGGAGTTGTGCTGTATGTGTTTCTGTGAGTGGGAGAGAGGGGTAAGATTTGGCTGAGACTCAGTCACAGGCACATGACTCCCCAGCTGGTCATGAAGGACAGAGGAGTGTGTGGGAAGGAAAGGGGGGATCACTCTGTTGGTAACCACTGACCTTTTGACACAACTCTCTTTTCCTGCCCTGGAATGATCCTGTGGGTCATTCCAGGGCAGGAAAATTATTTCTTCCGTCAAGGCCAGAAGAATCCTGCTAAACAGACAGACTGAAGCTATTTTGGTGGTAGGCAGTGAAGTGCCTGAGACTGAACATTCAAGCAAAAGCGCAAGAGCACAGTGTAAGACTGCGAGAATAGAGGACATTTAAGCAATGTACTGTACAGATACATAATATTCCATGTGAGAAAAGCTCTACTAGACAGAAGAAATCACTTTGAAGACATCAGTTCAAGAAGGTATGAATGATCTCTATTGAGAGGAGTGAATTTATACTCCGGATAATGTGTCTTTGGCTTTTTTTAACTTTAATAGCGCCAAGCCCAGACCTCATCAATTCATGAAACTCTGCCATTGGGTCCATATTTATAAACTTCTAAGTACAACTGTACTCCTCTGTGATGTTTTGGTTTGTAAAATCTGTAAGAACTGGTACAGCATATCAAAGATTTATTCTCACTCCTCTGCTACATATTTGGTGGTAATTAGGTGCTTCATTTGTAGAAGTCCTTATGCAAAGCCTCTCTGCTGGAGTAGGATTACCTAAGATTTATATCTGTCCTTGTGCAAAGTACAGAAATCTCCAACGTCTCCACACTAAATTGCAGTCTTAAACTTGGATCCCATCCCACTTTCCAACCCTTTGATATTTTTTCTTGTGATCCAGGATAAATGTTGTAGCCATCTATGAGAAGTAAAAAGGAATGTCTGACACTCTTTTACACCAACCCCAGCAGAGGCAGGGGACTTCACATGCAAATATGAATCAGACCCAAAGTTTGATTATCTTGGTAAGTGAAAAGAAACCCTGGATTTTGTTTTCTCTTTTTCTTTGTAAACAAGTTTTGACTTATACATACAAAAGTAAGATCTTAAAGCCCCAAAATAAATGAAGACTCATAGAAATAAAAATACGGTATGAAACATTCTGCATCAGAGGAAGCATTTGAAAAAACAGATGACTGACAAAGTGAGGTGTGGTTCCGCTGAGGATGTAAGGAAACTTCTTTTCCAAAACCTGGAAGAGTGCCAACAAAGATAGAGTGCGTATGGGATTTTGCACCTAAGTACATTAAGAAATCCAGTAAGGGCAAAGAAAAAAAATTAGCTGTTTGAAATGCCATTTGCAAGGTGCTTGGTTTCTCTGTAACACAAACAGTCATATAAAATATTCAGGAATGTGTTTTTCTCAGGTTTGAATGGGAAAAGGAAATTGATTTACAAATTCTGAATGGGATAGAAAGTTTGGAGCAAGACAAAGCAACTCCCTGCTCTCCTATGTGGAGTGTACACAGCATGGAGCCGCCTCTTCCTGTGGGAACTGCTGTGACTTTTGTGCTATTACAACATAATCAAGGTGCTCGCCAGTGTAATTAAATACTGGGATTTTGCTCTTTAATGATGGTCAGATTAGCATAATCTTCTTCTTAGTTGTTCTTGGGCAACTGGCCTTTCAGGACTTTCAGTGGTGTGCCTTCAAAGAGCCCTTTATATTTGTGTAGGGGTGGAGTCAGCTCTCCACAAGGTGTGCTCTCCCTGGTCTGTGGTAGTCTGGTGGTTTCATGTGGATGTTCCCATCAGGCTTTTGAGAAATCTCAGGCTTGTAGGGAAGCCTCTAGGTTGTGCTGGGGCTGGGAAGCAGGGGATTTTTTCATAAGTGATCTAGGTTCCCATCTGTATTTGTGGGGCCAATCAGAGAGAAAATATTCCTCCTTCTTGTAGAAGAATGGAGAAAACTTGAGCAAGACCAAATGCATAGGATTTCCATGGCCCTACACAAATGAGAAGGAAGCACTCCACTCTTGGTAGAAAAGACAAAGCAGAGGATGCTACCCATAAACAGTATTCATGGTATTGAACCTGAAATATGCCATGTTGATTCTGGGATAGGCTTTTAACAAAGCTTTGTTCTTGACCTCCAAAGGTCTTGTTGCCTGTTTGGACAGTTGTCTTTCTGCTCACTGAGCTTTTCTATAAGAAGAAATGAAACATTTTTACCTTTTTAAATTCTTCACTTAGATGCTCTGCCATATCAAGCTCAATCTGCTTGTGTAAGGAGTGTGTAATCCTCTTTTTTTTGTTTCCATGGACTTGTGCTTTTAAAGTAATTTCAGAATTAAATATGTTATGGAGTAATTCTGGGGCTCTGTGGGAAAGTGCCTTAGATCATCAAGCCCACTTCCATGCTGAGTTTGTCCCTACAGGGAAGATATACAAGACAAACTTAATTTACACTGGATGACAGTGAAAAGGCCAAGAAACTATTTTTCTCCTAGTTAAACCTACAAAAAGCACTTTCATATCAAAGCCACTAACATGCAAGCAGAGATTTCCACAATAATGTGAGAAAGAGAAAGGAAAAAGCAAGACAATTTTTACTCTTTGTACTTAAGAAGGATTTCATTAATCCCTTTTGTGTATTTCAGCAGCTACAAACTGAAATTAAAACTATATCCAGAGGCAGATAATGTCCTTCCTCTCACAGGCAGGGAAGAGTAAGCTACATTTCTGGAGAACTGTTCTTTTTCCTACTTGGAACATCTATTCAGTCCCAGCCAGGTAAGGTTGCTGTTCAAGGCCAGTTCCGCAGGGTTCTGATCTCTGAGGCAAAACCACTGAAGGACTTAGCAACAGTGACACAGACAGCCTGGCCTCCTCCCTCAGCTCCCGACTGCTGCTCCTTTGGCAGAGACGAGTATTCAGATTCGCAGGGCAGCCCAGCCTCATGGCGCCATTTGTGGCCATGGCAAAGCAGGCTCCTCCAGTGCAGGAAGAATCACAAAAGCAAAACAACTTGAATTTCTCTGGAGCTTTCCTAGAAATGTCACCTGGGACCATAAAGAGGTCGAACTGTAAACTAGCACTCCATGCAGAAAGGTGCAAGAAGCAGAGTGCAGGTGTAAAAACCATGAGAAAGAAGGAAGGGAAGGGTGGTGGAGGCAGAGGAAATACCCACCTTTCAAATGAATTGAAATAATCTAGATAATTCCCTGCAAGTATTACTGGATTTTTCCTTAACCCTTTGGAAGTTTGGTTCAAAGAAGACCCCAGGTACGCTTTTCTCTCTCTGCAGATTCTGTCTCAGTTAAGAGCCCAGTCTGAGCAGCTCCAGTTGTGAGTTTCTTAAAGTTTTAGTGTTTCGCTGTGTTGACCCTGTCAGGCCCATTGCAGTTGCCGTACTGAGAGCACAGAAACAGTAAAAGCAAAATTTCCCAACCAAGTTTTCTGAAACATACCATATTGTGAAGAGGCATCAAGCACCTCCTTTCTGTGCGAACAAGTTATTAAAAAAAGAAAGCACTCTGGTGGGAGCAGATAAAAATGACACTTTTTAACTCTCCTGCTTGTTACCACAGAGATTTCTGCATTCAAGGGGGACATCTGTCACAAAAGATGAAAAAAATATTTTGCTGTAAGCAAAGAACAGTCTGGGAACAAAACTAGATCTCAAAATCTAAACCCAAACTTTATTTAAATTGTACCTCAGCAAAAAATAACAGTCAGTATTAGTAAAACAAATTATATTGCAATTGAAAATAATTAGGTCAGAACAAGGGAAGTGAAAATGCAGCATTTACAGCTTATAGAACAAGTTTAAGCTGCTTGAAGGAAGCAGGGAAGTGATCAGCCAGCTTGGGAGTGTGATTTCCTTTGCAAATAATTTCTAGGCTGAGATGTGACCAGTGCTTTGTGTTCTGCCAAAGGCAGTAGCCAGAGGCAGCAGAAAAAAATTTAACAACTCGCCAGAAGCAGAATAAAAAAAAAATTAACAAGTAAGCTAATTAGCAGATGCTATCAAGACAGAGTGATAAGATGTGATTAAAGACATCTTTAAGCCACTTCCAGGCCTCTCCCTTCTGGAGTACTGGTGAGGAATGCATGGGTGGTTTCATCACATCCTCACCATGGGCAGCCAACTCCCAGTCAAGACTGACTTCAGCTCCTCACGTTTTCCAGGAGACTGAGTAGACAAGGATGTTCTTTTCCTCTCCCATCCTCGCCTCATGCCTGCTGTACAAAGGAGCAGAGGGGCACTCACACAGCCGACGTGCTAATACTTAGATTTTGAGAGAAGCTGCTTGTGTAGGATGTACTTTACCTTCTGCCTCTTGCAGATTAGATTCTCTCTGTCTCAGTAACAATTTCTGTTAGCTCATGCATTCAACGAAACTCTCAAAGAGTTGTGTACATCCCATAGTAGAAGAACAGGTGGAAAAAGGTGGCTATGGCAGAGTCCTACAGCACACTGAGAGGCAAAATTTGAAATAGAGCTGAGCTCACCCGGCTCCTAGCCTTGTACTGTGCCTGCAGATGCTTCAGCCACAAAATTACATAGGAGTGTTTTGAATGAGAGGCAATGCCTGGCCCTTGCAGGGAAACCCAAAAGGGGGCTCATAAAAGAGGAGTTTAAGGAACAGTGTTCCATGAAAGGAGACTAACCTAGAGGGTAGTCAGGTTCTGTTAGACAGATCAGTTTGGTTTCATGCATTTAAGCGTGCTGCCACAACAAAGCCCAAAGCCTTTATCCGAGTCCACAGGTTATAAGATGGTGAACAACCCTTCTCTGGGAACCAGTAAATATGATATTTCCCAGTTCTCAAGAACTGAACATTTTATAATACTGTAGACAGAAGGTACTATCTATTATTCATGTGTCATTTTATATGTAAGCATCCCATGCAAACATATGCAAACTCCATCTTTTTTATATGCTGGCATTGAGAATGGAAATAAAAATCCTACTTGGTCAAACTATTCAAATGCAAGATACAGTGACTAACTAATATTTTCATGTTAGTCGCACATGATCACACAGAAGGTTGCTGCTGTTGGAACAAGTAGGCAAGAGACATTCTAACCATACTGTACACATGTATTTGGCTTTTAAAAATAACAATAATTAGAAATAATTCAATAATAAGTGTAAAATGTTTTGTAGCTGATGAGCTAGCATTGCAGGGAAAGTTTAATTTTCCTGGTTTTATCTGTTTTGTGCGAATTAAATTCTCATCATTAACTATATTAGATCAACATTTTGGGGTGTGACCTTTTTATGAGAAAAGAGAGGAAAGAGTGCTGGCACAACGATGGCTGTTCTTAGAGGTAAAACACATGCAGAACAAATTGACCAAGGTAAGGACTGCAGATTAGCAGAGGAAAGTGTGCTTCTGGTGATAATCAAGTGTATTTGTTTAATAACAATACTTGCCACTATTACAATAAAGATCTGAAGTTTTGAAGTGCTCATTTCCTCCCTGCACTGTTTGCCACTCTAGGTGTGGATAGTGTTGAGAACAGAGAAGATAAGAGCGATCACAGAGATTAAAGGAGAACTTCTCAGGCAGGGAACCCAGTTGTGGTGAGTGGGACCAGTAGATGGGCAGGACACCATGAGAAGCAGCTCTGGTAGGACTTCTGTGGTGAGATTATAGGCAGAGGCTCACCAACTCAATTAATAGGTTAATTTGTTGACACAATGTCCAAGGTCTTGCAGAGATGATCTTTTTGGTGAGATATCAAGGTGGTTTCCAGAATACTCAAGAAAAGGTGCTCTGGAGGTTCAACTTTAAGAAGGGTTTGGCCTACACAGAAAAGAGACTTCTGAAGCACATCCAGTGAATCAGAATTTGGTACATCTATAAAGCCCTCTTGTGATTCTCTGACCCCTAACCTACTATGCAACCAAGCACTAGAACACTCACAGAGCATTTCTCTTTCTTCTGAAGCAATTCTTCCTACTCTAAGGATCTGAGAAAGGGGACTTTGATGCACAGGGAAGCTTTGGAGAGAACCAAAGTGCAGGAATTCTCTCATGTGCTAAGGCACTTGTCCTTCTTGAAGAACCTGACACACTTTTTGCATTCCATCCCCAGCTTTCTCCTGGGGAGACCTGAAGGCATCCAGAGATGGCAGCAACTTGGCACTCACCTTCAGCCTGGACAGGAGAAGACTGAAGGAAAACCACATTGCAGTCTACAGCTTCCCTGTGAGGGGAAGAGGAGAGGTAGGCACTGATCCCTTTTCTCTGATGAGCAGTGGCAAGACTTCAGGGAACGGTGTGAGGCTGAGTCAGGGGGAGGTTTAGGTTGGATACCAGGAAAAGGTTTTTCACCCAGAGGGTGGTTGGGCACAGGAACAGACGCCGCAGGTAAGTGGTTACAGCACCAAGCCTGACAGAGTCCAAGAAGCGCGTGGACAACGCTCTCAGGCACATGGTGTGATTCCTGGGGTTGTTCCATGCAGGGCCGGGAGCCTGACTTTGATGATCCCTGCGGGTCCCTTCCAGCTCGGGACATTCCGTGATTCCACACCCATACCCTTCCCACACATACTCCCCGCTGCAGCCCCGAGCCAGCAGACTGGTCTCCCTGAAGCACCCCCC
>VXAY01003116.1:50932-85119 GCA_013399855.1 Oxyruncus cristatus | reverse complement strand
CTCCCTTCTCCCTGCCGGAGAGCCCCGTTTGGCCGGTGTGGGGGGAGCGGAGAACAGCGCGGGGACGCAGCCCTTGAGTCACCGGTGCTTGGCTGTTTCTTTTTATTTACTTCGTGGTTTTATGTTTCGTCTGGTTTTTTTCCCTTTCCTCTCAAGATGCGTGGCGGGCAATGACAGCTGCCCTCGGGGCTGAGCGGTGGCACCGCCGGTCCCCCGCCCCGCACCCCCGCCCGCCTCTCGGGGGTCTCCGCGGGGCCCTCAGCCCCGGGCGGAGCCGCCCCCGCCGCCCCAGGGACGGGGGTCGCCGGTCCCTGGCAGCCGTGTCCGGCCGAGCCCCGGCGGTGCCGCTCGCGGGGCGCCCTGATGGGATTAAATCCGCTCCTGGGGGGACCCTCAGATTCCTCGGTCCCGCCGGAAGGGTCACTCCGGGTGTATCGGTGCTCTACCCGGAGGTTTGGGGGCAGCCCGGGGAAGGGCTCCCCGCGCCCCGCTGCTACCGCCGGCTCCTCGCACCCCGCGGGCACACGGAGGGGCTGCCCCTTCTTCTGGCAGCTCGGGCTTAAATGATCCAGGTTTTCTGTAGCTGCTAAAAAAAATTTAAGTAGTCTTCTTAAAGAATCATATCGAGTTTAACTAGGAACCTGTGCTTCTAACTTCCCCCAGGGCACGGGAAAGATTTTTCTCTTGCACGGTGCTTGGCAGCCCAAGCCTGCAGTCTGTTACCACTTGTGACATTTTTAACTTTATCCATATGAAGAGAGTAGTTAAATGCTGCCTTAACAGCGTTTCAGAATGTCTGACAAATTCTCCCGTTTGTTTCTATAGTGAATAGGAACGTGCTTATTACAGAACTGATACAAATCGCTTCCACTCTAGTGCTACTTTGGTAGAAACTGTAGTCGCTTCTTTCCTTTTTTCCCCTTCTCCTTTACCCCAGCGCGTTGTAGATTAGCGTGCGTTATTTAAAGAAAAAAAAAAATCAAGCAGTTAAAACTACATATACATCATTTTAGAAAGGTCTTGTGATGTCTGGGATTAACTAGGTGTAACTGAATTTAGTAAATATCTGTCAATGACCTGCTTGGCTCTTGTCTTGGGACACTCACGCAAAGCTGTCAGTGAGATTTTATTTACTAATAGAAGAATCGCATAACAGCCATATGAACCAGAGTGAAAGAGCATGTGAGTAGGACGACGCTTGGTATGATCTTGGGGTTCTCGAGCTGGAGCCAAGCTCAGTGCCGAGAAGTCACTATGCAGTAGAAGACATCCATCCTTCCAGTCTCTAAAAATATTGGCCCTCTGCTATCCTCTCCCAGGAGTGCATCCGCTAGCAAAGCAATAAAATGCTGCCTCCTCCCCTCTGCTTCCCTGAACCAAGACATAGACAGATAAAATCAAGTGGAGAGAAGACTAGGTGGGAGGCTGATCATCTCATGGAGGGATTTAAGCATTTCACAAGAGGGTACACTGATTTGCCTCATCTCCTTCTTTCTTTTTTTTTTTTTTTTTCTCTTTGTTTGTGCACTTTTTCTTCTCCCTTTTTTTGCTGAGGACTTTGTGTCTTTTTTTGAGGGAGAAGCTGTGATTGGAGAAACATGAAAGCTAGTTCTTGTGTAAGATGTTGGTAATTTCTAAATCCTACTGCAACAATACCCTAATCACATTCCTTTTGGGAGCTGATTGTGGGCTAGTTCTTTTTGCACAGGGATAATGCTTGGAATAACTACAGAGAAAAAAAACAGGGAAAACTAGAACAAATAAATTCAAAGCTTTGGTGTCTTGCTTAATGGCAGACATAGTAGACTATTGAAAATTCCAAGGTGGAAGCATAGCAATCCATATAATTTTGTGGGGTTATAGATTTGAGCAGCTGGGTCTCCTGCTGCGTACATACTTCTTGCATGTCTGAGAAGCCTGATCACCTGCCAGCATTTTTTAGAGTTGCTTTCTAGGTGCCTGTGAACGTGTGCAGGTGAAAGCTCTGCATTTGAGCTTGGGCCTTGTTTTCAGAGTTGTCAATCCTGGCTGTCATTTGGAGTGTCAATTCGAGAGTCATCTAATCATGCACTTCTAGGATACAGAGGAAGTAGTGCCAATAGCTGCAATTCAGGTAATATGTTAGAACAGACCTTGTCACAGTCAAACTGCCAGAGACATATGGGAGTCTGGTGAATTGTGGGAGCAGCTAAAGCTCCCACAGTGGCACTTAGGATTAGCCACCAGCCCAGGTACTTGCCGAGGACTGCTGGAGTGGAAGGACACAGCAATGACAGAAAGCATCCTTCCCTTGTGTTGAGATGCAACACAGGATGGCCAGTAACGCCTGGAGGTGATGGTGGTAGTCAGTATGCTGCACTTGAGGTGATCACCTCTGAAGGAGAGAGACTGGTGGTTAGTGCATCTGCCTGGGAAATTTTGGGTCTTGACTAGAGTCTTTCCTCTGCAGGCAGATCTTGCATTTTAGATGAATACTGTAATAACTCACAGATATTTTCTAAAGCTGTCACAGTCTTCCTTTGGTTTTGTGCCTGGAAGCCATGGCTAGTACTCAAAATACTGTAAACCAAGATGCATTTTTTTGGTTGGTTGTTGGTTTTTCTATATATAGGGGGAATGGGTAAAATGGAGGAAGAGCCAAGTTTGTTCAGTCACTACAATAGAAAAAAGAATTAGTATGCTGGTCTGCTTGCAACTCTGTAACTTCAGTAGTTGAGGATGTTCCATTCCTTTGCTCATAATTGCTGAGAGGCAGGGAACTACAGCTGGTTATTGCAGATGTCTGACTTTCCAAAGGCACTTTGGAACATCCTGAAACATCTCCGAGGAGTTTTGACTCTCAAGTGTTTCCTGAGGACCTTGTTTACAATTACTTACCTGAGACACCAGCACGATAACTCCAAGGGAGATCCAAAGATTCGTAAGTCTGTGAAGGCTGGGAGAAGTATCTTAAACACTACATCTTCATCTCCAATATTTATGCAGCACCTAGTGCTGCTCCTATTGAATATGAGTTTCTAGAACCTGAATAAAAAGAGATAAAAATCACTTGATTATCACTATGATCACAGAATAGCTGGGGTTGGAAGAGATCTCTGGAGATCATCTAGTCCAGCCACCCTGCTAAAGCAGGGTCACCTAGAGCAGGTTGCACAGGATCGTGACCAGGCAGGTTTTGAATATCTCCAGAAAAGGAGGTTCCAAAGCCTCTTTGGGCAGCCAGTGCTCTGTCACCTTCAAAGTAAAGAAGTAAAGAAGAAAAGAAGATCTTCCTCATATTCAGGTGGAACTTCCCATGTTTCATTATGCGCTTGTTGTCCCTTGTGCTGTCACTGGACACCTCTGCAAAGAGTCTGGCCCCATCTTCTTGACACCCATCCTTAAGATATTTATAAGCATTGATAAGATCCCCTCTCAGTTGTCTCTTCTCAGGCTAAACAAGCTGAACCCTCTCAGCCTCTCCTCCGAAGAGAGATGCTCCAGCCCCTTACACATCTGTAACCCTCTGTTGGACCCTCTCCAGTAGTTCCTTGTCTTTTGTGAACTAGGGAGCCCAGAATTGGACACAGCACTCCAGATATGGCCTGAGCAGAGGAGGGGGATAACCTCCTTCAGTGTGCTGGCCACACTGTCCCTAATGCACTCCAGGATACCGCTGGACTCCTTGGTCACAAGGACACACTGCTGGCTCATTGTCAACTTGTCTGCCAGGACTCCCAGGTCCTTCTCGGCCGAGCTGCTTTTCAGCAGGCTAATCCTTAACCTGTACTGGTCTATGAAGTTATTGCTCATGAGCTGCAGGACCCCACACTTGCCTTTTTGAAACTCCACAAGGTTGCTCTCTGCCCCATTCTCTAGCCTGGGCAGATCTTGTTGAGTAGCAGCAGCGATACCATTCCACAGATACTATCTACCAAGATGCCGGTGTTCATCTTGCTGGTGTCCTGCTAGTTTATAGCTTGATAGTCTTCCAGAACAGAAAATATCTGAATTTCTAATATTTTCATTGAAGGATGGAAACACATGCAGCTCTTCATTTTTAAGTAGTGTTAAAAAAATATACTCCATTTTCATCAGCTAAAATATTTTCCCTGCCCAAGAACTTGATAGCTGAATAGGGAAGCTGTGTTATCAGCACAGCCCCTGAAGGTGTTTCTGGACTACATGAGCTTTCAGTAGAATACTCTTCCAAGGCACTTATGGGAGTGGGACTTGTCAAGTGTCTTATGTAAATTGCTTTGATGTTCCTGTCATCCTATCTCCAACCCTAATAGATGACTGCTCTGCCTTAGGCTATTTCACAACATTAATCCATAAAATCATGGATATGTCTCTTCATAGATTTAACACTGCAACTGTACAGTTTGTTGTGTTTGTTGATTCTGAAGAACATCAAGTTGGATGGTTGATAACAGAATGTTAGGAAAGGAGTAAGTATAAACAAGTACTAGTTGCTGTTACCCTTGTGGGTTTCTCATTTAAGAACTGACATTTCACAAGTGTGGCTCTGCAGTGCTTTTTCTCTGTTTCTAGTTGTAGCTGGATGCTTTGTTTCCAATCTCATCCTGCTGAGCTAAGCATTGAACATGGAAAGGTCTTCAGGACTGCAACGTATCTTATGTATGACCAAACTAAAGGAGATGTCTCAAAATTGAGGGGTGTGCAAGAGGGGGCCTTTGTGTTCCAGAGACAGGGAAATTGAAAGCAGAGAAAGGCAGTGGTATGTCCCAGTTCATGCAAGTCTTGTCTCTTTTGCTGTGCTCTTCATTGAGCTGGGTGTGTGTTGACAGACATTTCCAGACAAAAGAACTGGAGTGAGAACAGAGCAAAGTTGTGTGTAATGAGTGAATGACAAATTTGCCTGAAGTTCGTTTGAGCCAGAATTTTGCCCAAAGTCCTGTCTAATATGCCAAGTAAACAAATCAGGGCAATGTCACATTTTGATTTTTCTCAAACCTTCTCCTATAATTCACTGGGTCTAAGGCCTCGTTGGTGCAAGCCTTCTCCTAGCTGTCTAGAACTGCATTTGAATGCACTGTTTAACAAACTGCACATATCCCCCACATCCACAGTCTTCCTTATTGCCTGGGTTTATGCTGGCTGTATGAAATCCACAGAGGCTGGTACTGCTTCAGCTGAATCCATTAAAATCCATTAAAATGAAATTTAAAATTTGCAATTCTGAAAGGAAGCGTAAGGGTAGAGAGTTGCTGTAAAGCCTTCTGGAGGGAGGAGCAATAGCTGTAGATTTGTTAGTGTTGCAATATCTATGGAGCTCTAACTTTTGGGCTCAAATGCTTAAATTTGTACAGTTCAGCACATCCTTGCCAGTGATTTGTGAGCAGATAGTGGGATTGTACTAAGTTACCCAAGGCCCTTGCTATCTCTGATGTCTGAATCTGTTTAGAGTGGGATTAACTGCATATAAATCACTCCCACTCTTGTGTAGTGCTTGGGCTTCTCAGTGCATTTTTCAGTGTGTTTTCATTAGTAAGTAATAGTGGATTAACCAAGCCAAGAATTATTTGTCTTTATAGGTGACATTGAGTTTAAAAAATTCTGTTCTATTTGACTTTTCCTATGGTAGGGTGGGTTACTCAAGATGGAAAAACAGAGCTGTGCTGATAAAGAGTGTGGAAATGTTCCTGTTGCTTCTGGTCACATCATACATGCTTCTCTGATTTGGCCTGAGAAATGGAAGAATATGCTCATCTGGATGGAAATAGGAAGGTAGTCAGAAGTGAAGTGCTAGGTGAAAATTTTTTTAGGACAGTGGGGTTGCTGCCTTTGTGCTGGCTGCTGCTAGGCTTGAGATTTCTGGGCCGGAGCAGGGCTTGTGATTCACAAAGCGTTCATCCAGAGAATAATGATGATGTTGATCTTGGGGGGAAGATGCTTCGGAGGCCTCGTTTTTTTCCCGTGAGTAGGTGTATTTGCACAAAGGAGGTTTTAAATGTCTAGCATCAATAGGACTCTTTTGCATTCCAGACCCTTTTTTCATTTCCCCCTTCCCCCCATGTATGTTGCCAGATCTTGCATGGAGTCTGTAAATATTTTCTGTAACCTCTCAGGGTTAAAAAAGTTTTTTGAAGTATTTTTGGGAGGGGAAGGGGAAATTAGTTGAAAACATGAGTTGCGCTTTGCTGTGGAATTGCTTTGTGTGAGATGGAGGCTTCTGAGGGTGTTCTGAAAGAGATACAAGATTTTTGACACTTAAATTAATTGAATTCAGCAGTTATCAATCAGTAAAGGGTGACTCCCATTAGTATGACTCTCATTAGTGGGATTTATATATGGCTTTACCGTAAACTTATAGTTTTACTTAGTGAAACTATGGCTTTTCACTGTTGCATCACTGGATCTTTGACTGTTCAAGGAGTTAATTGTTAAATTGTTTGAAAGGCCTTACTCTGGTTTTAATGCAATTTCATGAAAGGGAAAAATATTGGTATTGTTTTTTACTGTGGTTTCCACAAATCTCACTGTGAATCAGTGGGGAAGATTATCCTAATCTGTTTCCTACGTTTAAACCTAAAGATTGTATTGTGTATTAAAACACAGTTGCAGTGAAATTATTGAGGCCAAAGATTACCACCACTTCAACGTCTCTTGCTTGAACTAGATAGGTTTACCACCAACCTAAAGATGTTTCTTGTGGCTTCAAGGCCATTTCTTAGCATTAAGCTAAAGGAAGATGAGATGGAGGACTAGATATTTAATTTTGGATCTAATAGTTAAAAGCACATGATCGGCATTAGCTGTTGAATATTCCTGGAGTTAAGCACTTATCTGCTGCTAACTTGCTGCAGCTATAAAATGACAGCACCCAGTATTTATTACCACATTTGTTCTGAAAGCACAGAAATGCCACTATTAGTAGAGAATGCTTCTTGTTAATACCTGTGATTCATTGCAGAAATACTGTTTTGAAGTGTCTTCATGTTCCCTAGTGAATTTCTAGTAGTCACTTCGTATCAAGAGTATTAATGCCACTTCCTTTTATCCCCCCTCTGGCGAATGAACAGTTGTCATAAAGCTCTGGTGCATCAGGATGCTGACCTCCTTTTTCATAAATTCCAATAATTACACCGTGTGAGAGGTGACTTCCTCCTTTAAACAGTGCCAAGAAAAGGCAGCCCTCTCCACGCATTTCTGTCTCTACAGTTAAAGGATTATGGGAATTATGATGCTTAAACTGTAATATTAACATTTGTGTTTACTTTCTCTTATGGGATAAGTACAGATGCGACACAAACTAAGCTTGGGAATGCTGGTTTTGTACCCTTGTGCATGCACTTTTAATTATGCTGAGGATTTGAGTTTTACATTTATACAATGTATAAAACGCACTTAGGCAAGAGGTGAAGTATCCTGTGGGAAAAACAAGTTGTCTTCTGATAGAAACGCTTCTTCCTTCATCAAAAGGGGGAAAAGTAACATATTCGGAGTGCTTGCAAATCTTGTTAATTGTGCTCTACTACAGGTTCCTCAGAGAAGAGAGCCCAGCTTTGCAGCTGTTCTGTGTGTATACCTACAAGGAGTTGTCATCTCTCCCCTAGCCTTGTAGTTGAGTACTTTGTCTTCCTTGGGAGCGACAACAAATCTTCATCCTTAGGAGCCACAAACTGGGGGTTGTTGGGAAGGGAAAGACAGCCTACAGCAGACAAGTCTTTGGCAACCTGTATGTGAGGAAAGATTTCTTGTTTTCAATTGCCCACGCACAGGGTTTCTTTATATTTTATTAACTGTTCCAACTAAACAGTTCACTTTTTTTAGTCAAATATAGTTATGTTTTAAAATAAAAAAAATGGTGTTAAATTTTAGATTTTGTGGGATGTTATATCATGTTTCACATGTTTAAAGTTCCTTTAAATTATTGGTGTTTTTTGGTTTTCAGAAAAGTTTTGAAAACAGCTTGGGGTTTTGTCCTACATTTTCTCTCTTTTTTTTTTTTTTCTCCATGTGGTATGTAAAGAAAGCCAGATAAGTAATGGTATTTGTCTTGTCTGTACCCTGGCATTTCTGGTCTTTGCAGTTCTCATCATCCTTAGTGTTACTAGAGGATGATTTAGGAGATTATTACTCTCTTGCTGAGGTTCAGGCTCCTTTCCAGTGCAGGTTGTGACAGCTGTTGTGCAATTTAAACACTTCCTCCAAAGTTTTGAGTAGGTGTAGCAGAAATAAAGCAGTATGCTTCTCTCAGCACAACCTGAAATAATTTCTTCTTCTTGATTGTTCAATTTTTTTTTTTTTTTTTGGTTACTATTTTACAAATACATCATTCAACCTAGGAAAGAGCTAAGAAAGTCACTTAAGTCAGGGAGTGAAAAGTTGCAAAATCTATTTTCCTTTTTTCCTTTTGCATGCTGAAGAATTAAACAAAATGCCACAAGCCCATTCTCCTTATGATTAAATGCGAGAACTTTGGATGAAACCCCTTGTTCATATGCCTGGAATCAGTCAGGAATCTGACATGACTTCAAAATGACTGCTTAATTCGATTTAATGATATTTAACAACTTAGAGAATTACCCCATCCACATTACCTATTGTTACCTATTGGAGGGGTGTGGCCTGTGGGAAATGTGTTTGTGTGTATATAGTATATGGGATTTTTTGTTTGTTTGGGGTTTTTTTGAAGAAAGGGACTTGAGTTTGTCCTAACTGGTTATCAGATAAATATGGGGTTGAACTAAATGGCATATTTACTTAGCACTAATTGCTATTCCTGACTGGTACTTATCTTTGTATTTTGTGGAAGCATTCATATGTATTCTACTAAGAGCATACTGCATAGTTGGATTTTTAAAACTCAGAGTGATGATGATTACATAGCAGCTTGCCTCATAATAATGAGATGTACTTTTATGAAACAACTGAGTCTCACTTTGCTTATCAAACTGTAATCTACTGTTTCTGAAGAGTGATGTGAAACACAATGACCCTGCATGACCTATTTGAAATTATGCTCCAGTCCTCATTTTAGTTATTTATTTATCTGACTAGACTTGTAAAACTTTTTCTACTTTCCTTCTAGGGTGGAGGGAGGAAGTTTATACAGCTGAACATCCTTTACTTTAAACTGTTCCTTCAGAAAGAATTTGTATAGCAGCTAAAACTTGCAGATGAAAGTGACTAACTATTTTCAGTAAGCATACTGTAAAACTAGAAATGTGGAACATTTTTACATAGGTGCACTTGCCCATCCAGATGTACGTCGCTCCCTCATTATGTTTTTCTGCTGTGCTGTAGAAAAAAGCATATTGCCATGCTGCTTTAACATGCTGCTCACTGTTAGGTTTGTCCTGGATTGGCAATATGTGGTATAATTGAAGCCTTCTGTAGGAAACTTTGCTCTAGACACTGGCACCCCATTCCTCTGTGAGAGTTTGCAGCTTGTCTGTTACGTTAGTTTTATAAGTTTGTTCAACTGCTAGTTTTCTTTGCATGAAAGGGAAGAAGGGGGAACGTGACTGTGATAGTGCACTGCCAAGTTATAAGCAGCTATGACTCTAAGAATACAGGTACAGTTTCTTATGAGGAAGAATCTAAAACAATTCTTCCAGGAGTAACCTCTCTCTTGCTCAGATGTAGCATGTGTCATGCATGGTTGAAGTATAGTTTTGAATTTGGTTAGTGTTTAGGTGTGTGCATACAATAGTGGTGGTACTTCTGTTACCCAGTGCAGACTTATGGTGATAGGATAATGAGGTTTTAATGAGTGACTTCACATGCTTATTTATGCTTTTGCCACTTTACAAATGTCTGCCATGATAAGGTTAAAATAGGCAGTGGGCAGAGAAATCTGCTCATGTATGAACACGTTGGTCATCTAATTATGTAGAGACATAGCTAGTATAATGTGATACATATTTTAGCTTTTGGTAAAGGTTTGTTCTTTTCCTCAGTGGTCAGACTTATGCTTTCTTTTAAGTCTGGAGAAAACAGAATATTTCCTTAGCTAGCTGTTAATCTTTCTTAGAGCTTGAGGGCTAAATCCTCCAAGAGTGATATAGGTTTGCAAATTCAATTCAGACTTGGCTGCCAGTGAACGGAATGGTATCGAGTTGGAATCTTATTTTTCTTTCTTTTTTGTTTAGATATTGAAGAAGGATAAAAAGCTCCTCAAAGGTTTGGAAGGTTGAATGTGATCAGCATGAAGAGCTTAAAAGCAAAGTTCAGGAAGAGTGATGTAAGTACTTCTGCTCAGTCTGACTGCTGGTTTCCATGCTGGGAGTAAGTTCTTCACTCCTACCTTGATAAGCTTGGAGGTTAATGAATTACAGAGAAGAAAATCTTTTTCCAAGCACAAAGGCAACACCTGAGTACAGTATGGAGTAGGCTGTTTCTATTTGTAGGGCCCTTCTCTTTTATGTTAATTAACAGTATTTCACTACCCTGCTCCCCATAACTGAATCATACACATTTATGTAGGGTCTGCAGAACTTCAGTTATGCTATGCTGGTGCCCAGACTGGAACTTTGTTCCAGGTTTAGGATTAAGCCGAGTAAGGACTTTACTACCCAATCATATTTCTGTCTAACCATAATACCGCTCTTATCAGTGTGGTGTTTGAGCACTTAACGAAACGTCTTAGTCTGTGGCAGGGTTTCTTTGTCAGCAAGAATACAGGAACCCACTCAGCAATTAGGGCAGCTGTGGTTTATCAGCTCTAGTATGATGGGGGGGTGGATATGAGGCTGGAGCAGTGAGGAAGACAGACATAAATATGGAGGTCCTCAGGAGCATCTTCCAAATGGCATTAAAAGAGACATTAGGCTGCACCTCATGTGTTGCCTCTTGCTAGTAGTAGTAGTATCAGTGTAGACCCAAGCTTCTACTTGTATAGTAAGCATACTTCCCTTGGAGCAGTGGAACTGCTGTATCCAGTCCTGTTCTTATCCTTCTGTTTCTACACCTACTCATTCCAGGTTTTTGGGCTGCTAGTAAGCAGTCAGTGAAATAGGTGACTTTGTGTTTAATTGACTTTTCAGATATTGTGTGGAATTTGTAACAAAACTCCATGATCTGTGAAGAACGTAACATTTCATTCTTCATCCTAAATTTTTGTTCTACTTTGAAAGAAGTGGTTGTCATGGCCAGATTTACATGGGGTCCTGGAGCAGCCATGAAGGATTAAGATGCTGAAGATGCTTAGGTTTGAAAACAGAGCTTCTTAAGAAGTTCTGATGTTTAAGAATAAAATTACACAGTGCATTCAGTGTATGCTTTGATGTAAAGATGGTCTCATGGCGTGCCATCAGAGTTTTGTGTCTTTACCCAGCCTGTAATGCACACCAGTAACAGTGAAGAAGATAAGAGTCACTGTTGCAGCTTTCCCTGCAGATGTGCTGGTTACTGTTTAGAAAGTCTTTTGAGCTACAGGTTAGCATTTGGTGGAGCTGCTGAATTCCCTTCCTAGGAGCTGCACTGGTGGATGCTCTACTACTTCAGTTTAGAAAGAGCTATTTCTTAAAAGACCATCTCTATGAACAAGGTAAATATGTCAACTGCCCTTTGTTTTCTAGAATGTCTAGAATTGTATAGAATATCTAGAGTATTCTAGGTTTTGGATGCAGGGCAAAACACTTTTAACTGCTTAAGCAGTGTTTGGCTTTTGCTAGTCACCAAACTGAATCAGTGTCCTGTGCCACTTTACAACAAATAAAAATAATATTACAAATCTCTGGTGTCTCATCTAGCTGAACATGCCTTTCAGTCCAGAACTGCTACAGTTTTGTGGTCCGACATTGTTGCTCCTGTTGTAACGAGTAGCAGCAACTGCTATTTTGAGTTCACCTACACCAGTAAAACTTTTAATAGGCATCTACTTGAGTAATGGGAACAGTCCATTGGCTAATATATGATCACACTTGGAGGTTAGGTGTGCCCGTGTGTTAGGATGACTTCATTCACACTTTTATGCTAGTTGGCTGGGCTGCTTTTCTAGTGCAAAGGCTAAGTGACATGCGTGATGAAATCAGATCTTGCTGTAGCTAGTCCAGCCACTATTATGATCACACTGGTTCACTTATTCCTTCCTTATCTGTGTTTGGTAACGTGTGTGCGCCTCTCCCCAAAATCAAGCGGCATCTGAAAATAATTGCTGTCTTGATACTGCTGCTGTCTACTGGCTGGAGACAAAGTTGACCACAAAGGGTTTTTCAGATACCTAAAATTTAGATATGCTGCTCTAAGAGCACAGCAGTCTAAATCCGTGACAGTCTGGTTTCCTCTGTTTTGAAGCCAAACCTTAAGGGCATAATTCAAAACAACCAACAGGAGCTGTTCTATATTTTGTGCAAGATAAGCAAGGAAAATTATCCTTCTCTTCATTTTCTAGAAGCTGCCCTTAGCTATAATTTTTGAGGAGAAAGAGGAGGTCTTTTTAATTGAAATTAGTTGTATTTGTATCTCAATTTATAAGATACGGTAACTGCTCTTGGACTGGAGATAAGGGTAAAGTCAGCAGGGATGGATGGACTATTTTTCTCATTCCTTTCTAGAAAAAATCTTTATAATTTTTTAGAACTGAAGGTGTCTTGGGGTAAGGAACAGTACCCTTCTCTGTTATTGTTAGCATAAAAAAATAAGGAGTGGGAGGAGCAGGAAATAAATCTTCAAGGTGTGTGTGAGAAATGGGAATTACACAAACACTTCTCCAGCAGTGAGGCTGAATGAAGACCACAAAGGAAATTTCACTGATGTATTAAAGCTCTCTAGGCTTCTCTGGAGTGGCTGAATTCAAAGTGAGCATAACTTCTGATATTCAAGCATATGTCTTGGTGTCAAGGCCTTGCTTTGGGGCATAGTGATACCAGTCTTGCAGCTTGTGAAAAAGACCTTACTGCTCCCTCTTTTTTCATATCTGCTCTTCTCACTGTGAGGGTATTTGACCCTGTAGTGTGCCAGTTCAGGACAAATGGAAAATTACTTTGTGGGGTGAGTATCAGGATAACTCTCTGCTCTATCTTACTATAGGGTCAGCCCTGAGAGGAATGGTGAAAGTAGGGGGGAACAGCAGGACATCCCTTTCTGCAGTTGTTGCTTGGCTTAGCACTGGCACCCTGAGATTATTGGCCTAAAAAGCATAATGGTGGACATGACAGCAGAGGGGTTCCAGGAACACACAAGGGAATAAGGCTTCTAATTCAGATATTTAGCCAAATCGATATAATCCACAACTGAGAGATGAGAGTATCACTCTTAAATGGAAGAGTGACTCTTCACTGCATGCTTTTGCTCTATTCCTGTATCTTAACTGATTTACTATGTGTGAAGCCAGCTCCATTAACTGGAGAATCTTTTGTCCTTGACACACTTAATGGCTGTGAAATCTTTCCTGGGGGTGACTGTTGCCATGTGAACATGTGTATTTGGAGAGAAGGAATGAGATTTATCGCTCTGTCACAAATGACTATTGTCAAAGTGATGTGTAGTCACAGGAGGATGCTTGTAGACCAGGAATCTGTGAAGAGGATGCCTAGGTGGGAGCAAAGCAGTGGACTGGAAGCGAAGCAGTGGATGTACAGACTTGAAGAATGTGTAGACAACAGAAATTGCACTCATGTCTTCGCAAAGCAACACGTCTCTTCTGTCTGAAAAGCTGTATTTTCTCCACTTTCCCCATCTCTTGTTTCTCATTATCATACTCAAAACCTATCACCTATTAAACACTGAAAGCTGATCAACTAAAAGGATGACCACTTTAATTGTTGCAAGAAACTATTACATGTAACACTTGAAAAAGTTGCTATAGCAATACCAGGAACTATCACTTCAAAGCTTGAAATTGTTTATGGACTGTCCATAGTTAATTCACACCATGGAGAATGAATGTCTCTAGCCTGTAAGACATAAGTTCTTCACTGTTTCTTCTTGGAAAATCAGATTTTAAAATAATCAAATTAAAACAAAAACAGAGCTACTGATGTCTTGTTAGGCCTCTTATTAATATTTGAGATTGGAGTGTGTTCTGTAGTGACTAGTCAGTTTGTGGCCTGCCTTCAAAAACATCTAAAATCTTGAGCAGGCAGATGATGGCAAAGTGGATTTTCAAATGTGCAAAGATTAAGCTTGCCTAAACATGTTTTACCTGCTTCTTAAATATGACAAGATGTTCATCAACGTTTTTAGGCACCTACACACATGTAAATATCTAGCTCTATTATACTAAGGTGATGTAGGAACGTAAATGATCTGTTTAGGTAGGTTGGATTTTAACTGTTCTTTGTTACTCTAGAAAAGGCATATTATGTGAGGACTGTGGTGGTTTGGATTGTTTTCACTCTCATAAATTTGTAAGCGAAAACTGAAAAGTTTTAGAACCATTTTCTGGAGTACTGGAAATCATCTGAAAAATGCATATTGCAATTTGTCAGTGGACCAATTTTCTTTTAATTACTAACTTGTTGACTAGACAAGAAGAATATTAGAATGGGGATTTTTTCCAAATATCTTCAATAGTGATTAGTATTTAAAATAGTAGAGTGTCTTTTAAAATGGAAAGTTGACTGTGCAGTTCAGCAGAAAAGGCAGCTGTTGTCAGAAGCAGAGCCAAGATAGGCTGGGATTTCCCAATGCTAATTGTCAGCTCTAACTTCTGGTATTTCTGGAAATGCTTATTTGTTTTACTGTCATGCGGGGGTTGAGAAATTTGCAGCTCTAATGAAAATTTCTGCTTTTTGGGCTTTGGTGTAGTCATTGTTCCATAAATCTCAGAATGATGAGGCAGTTAGGTATGTTGTAGTGTAAAATCTCATTCTTAATCTAGACACTGTGCTAATTAAGGCTTGGTACCTCTTTTTAATGCCAAATGTTCCAAGTAGTTGGCTTCCATTTAACAGATTTTAAAGTATAAGAGGCTATGTGAGGGTCTGGAACGGGAAGATTGTTGGGATGCATTGTATTGAAATCTCCGTGTTCTCATGTTCCCTCTCATGGCTGAATGTGTGGGAGAACAGAACTTGGGTGGGGCAACTTGAAAAGTAATAACGCACTATCTCCTTTAAACAGCTCTTAAATTGTTTTATCCACTGAAAACTACAATTAACCAAAAAAGGAGCATGGGAATGAAAATTGCAGTATCCACTCTGTGTGCATGTACTACTTTCTTTCAGGGTAATTGTGACATGAAACTCACAAAGTTCACTCCGGCAAAAAAAGTGAAATGACAATGTTGTCTGACCATTATACACAATTATATAGAAAATTAACTGTTGAAACTTGCTTTTCAGTGTCCTGCTTTTATTGGGTGTTGGATTAAGTCAGCCTGACACACATCATCATGACTGTAACTTGCACTCAGTTTATTGTGTTCAGGAGTAATCTCTGATTCCACTATTCAGTGTGTAGAGGAAGACTTGATCTCCGGAGTTTGTGGATTGTCCTCAGCCACCTCTTCTTGGGAATGGAAAATTTAACCTTCTCTTCCTCTTGAAACAAGTGATGTGGCTCCTGATTCTCCCTCTCTCTCAGGAGTCAAGGGTACTACCTTCCACCCAGTTTTTCACCCCTGAGCTATATGGCTTCATGCCTCCAGTCCTGGGCAGCATAAGGCTCTGCTGTAGTCACCTTGCTCTCTCAGACAAAGCTTAAATGCTTTGTGCAGGAAAGAAATTAAACATCTTCTGAATGTATTAGAGTAAGACCTGCTGCCTTTTCCGGTCAGTCCAGCGTGAACCTCCTGCCACCAAGTGATGTATTTTCGTTATTATTGACAATAGGAATGTCCCCAGAGCACTTCTAAAATTACCTTTTTCAGGTGAACTGTAATTCTGGTGTGCCTGAACCCTCTGTGAGGGGGCCAACATCAGCCCATACGTTATCTAGCATCTCTTTTAATGGTGGAAAGAAAATGTAATTGAGAAAGCAAGCAAAGACTGGCAGATAAGGGTATGGGAAAACAGAAGGGAAAGAAAAAGGTCTGAAAGGGGGGAGAAAGGAGGGACAGTTGAAGCTGTAGGGTCAGGTACTATTTTGGTAACTGTTCTGTGAGAAGAAGCAAATGGGCTCTTTTGGGTTACCTGCTGATCCTCTGTCTCTGGATGGGAAAGTACAAAGACTGAGACTGATATTTGAGGCAGATATTCTATAAACAACCTACAGCATCTCCAAATGGTTGAGACAGAAAGGAAAGGGAATTGGTAAATGAGAACTGTGCTGTGCTGTTTGGAATTACAGTAGGTGAACCTGGGTTGGAATTAGCTTACTTTGAATAAACACATGGTTATTTCCTTAAACAGGATTATGAAATGGGAGGGAGTAGGAAGAAGAAAGGCAAATTGGCATATGCAAACTGGAAAAAAACTAGTATTTTTAAGTATACTGGTAACAAGAAAGGAATCTTTGTGTAGAGACATTTCTTTTGTGTCCCTTTAAAAAGTTCAAAGGCCTGAGTTTGGACTAGTTGGAAAAAAGCAATTGTAATTTTTTCATTTGTTTGTTTGTCTTTAATAAGATTTAAATGTAAAGTAAAATAAATTTTAACATTATAAATGAGCAGTCTGTGTGTTCTTACTGTGGTACACTATATCCTCTCTTCCTTTTTGGCACTAATCTGATTTGTCCAGCTGTCGAAGCTGTCAGTTAAAAGTTATGTAAATGAGAGGATTTAAGGAATGGTCCAGTCCTTGTGTTTGAAGGTTGTTGTCTTGTTTTTTGTTGTTAGCAAAGACAATTTGCTGTGAGTATCTCCTTTAATATGATCTAAGTAATATAACACCCATATGTTTTGTTTTAGCAGAGATTTGGGCCTTTTTATCCTGTGCTTATATTTTGGGAGTCTGAGAATGATATAAGCAGATAACAAAAGCTAAGGAGCTAATCGGGCGAAAGTGATGTATTATTTGCCTTATTCCAGCAATATTTTCTAGTCCTGTTCTTCAAGAAGCTGTTCCGATTGTGTGTAGTCCAGGCCAATGCCCAGCATTAGGGACATGTCAAGCCCTTTTTTGCTTCCTTGCACATTGTCACACTTTTAGGTGTTCTGAATATGTCTCATGCATGTTCTGAATGTCTGTGAAACTTAAGCGTAGAGGAGAATCAGGATGTCAGTGGCTATTCTTCCCAGGAAATGGGAAGCGTGGACTTGTGTCATTATTCTGATGAGTGAAAAGCTATTTAATGAGCTATTTTTTCTACTTCAAGACCTAAACAATCTATACATAACTGCAGCCTTAAGCTTTTAAAAATACGTTGTGTATTTTTAATGTTAACATTGTGCTGACAAAAGCCATCATGGTTGAATGTCTTTTAACTACAGCTTTGAGATGCCTTAATTTCTTAGACTCACACCTTGTGTCCACAATTATTGGTACCACAGGTATTATCTCGTCCTGTATTTAGGTTGTTCTGTGAAGTCCATACTTTACCCTGAAGTATTTTGAGGTAGAAAACTTTTTAAGTGGTGTTCTTGTTTCACCTGACACTGGTGCTGCTTTATACTGTTTGGATTTTGAGAGGTGACTAGCAAAGCATAATCTAAAACTCAAGCTAAATTTACTCCTCTACAGCTGTCTGAGGAGTCTCATTCCCCAGCTATGCTGCATATGTATATCTCAGAAATACACAGCTAGTTGTCCACAATACTTGCACTGACTTGATTACGATGATAGAAGCAAAGGTGTTTTAATAACTTTATGACTTTAATAACTTTGCAAGTGATGTGGTTACCAATGCATATGTATGTGTCTGACATACCTGTGTGGCTTGGTTCATGGTTACATGCTTCACTTCTTTCATCTTCGTTTCTTTGCTGTGTGTGGTGGAAACCTCTTAGGAGTCTTGTAAACTTGGGAAACCTGTCTGCTTATCCAGAGCCTGAAACAGTGCCCTTTGAAGTCAGAAGAAAGAGTTCAGTCTGCTTGGCTGAGCATTGAATCAAGAGTGAAACCCAAAATTCTGGCTCCGTGGATGCATATGGTGGGGTTCCAGTGAGGCATGATTTCCCCTGAATCTAGCATAGAAATACACGTGGTTATTGAGAATGCTCAGATTGGTGGTTTATCCAACAGTGGCTTCTTTTTAGTGTGTCAAGTAGGTTGAGTCTTTGTTGTATTCCCCCCTGCTTTTTTTGTTTGTTTATTTGTTTGGCAGGTCATTGCTTATGATATGATGTGATTCTCTTCAATAGGATTAATTGCAACCCCTCAGTGACCTTGCCCTTCTGGGCAGTATTTCAGATGTATAATCCATAGGTGTGTAGGAAGTTTAAGTCAAAGGCACTACTTGAGATGTAGATGAACTCTGGAATCTTCCAGGAAGGAAGCAACAGCTTGAAGGTACAGAGTGTTAGCTGATGTATTGTTTGTGAGCAATTTTGCTGCACACCCCAGCTGCAGACAGATTGTTGCATTTTGAAACAGAGGGAGCTACATCATGTACAAGCACTTTATTAATCATTAAGAAAAGCCATAGTGCACTGTCAGATTCATGTCTTCAGTTGTTTTGCCTCTGTTGCTTCTTGTCAACAGGCACAAAATGGGTAAAGACATTGTGTAGTAATGAAATCAGATCATTCTTAGACTTCCAAATCATATCAGAAATCAGAAACTATGAGTCTCTAACAGCCCTTCTAATGGTGTGTGAGGGGATCTGGTTGAAGGCAGTGCTTTGTGAATACAGGTGTAGGAGCTGTTTTATCTGTAAATGTGTACATACCTTGGAGATTGATTCTTAAAGGCCTTAGGTCAGAATCATAGAATGGTTTGGGTTGGAAAGGACCTTTAAAAGTCATCTAGTCCAATCCCCTGCTGTGACTAGGGACATCTTCCACTATATCAGGTAGCTCCAAGCCTGGTCCAACCTGACCTTGGATGTTTCCAAGGATGAGGCAGTCTACAGTCTCTCTGGGCAACCTGCTCCAGTGTTTTAGCACCTTCACTGTAAAACATTTCTTCCTTTACATCTAGGTTCAATCTACCCTCTTTTAGTTTCAAACCATTACCCCTTGTCCTGTTGCAACAGGCCCTGCTAAAAAGCTCCTCTCCATCTTTCTTTAGAAGCACCATTTAAGTATCAAAAAGCCACAATAAGATCTCCTGAAGCCTGCTCTTCTCCAGGCTGAGCAACCCCAACTCTCTCAGCCTGTCCTCAGAGGAGAGGTGCTCCAGCCCTTTGATCTCCAGTGTGTCTGTGTCTTTCCTATGCTGAGGACCCCAGAGCTGGATGGGCCAGGTGGGGTCTCATGAGAGCAGAGCTGAGAGGCAGAATCCCCTCCCTTACCTGCTACCCACCCTGCTTTGGATGCAGCCCAGGACATGTTTGGCTTTCTGGGCTGTGAGTGCACATGGCCAGGTCATGCCCAACTTTGCATGACCCCCAAGTCCTTCTCCACAGGCCTGCTCTCAACCTCTTCATCACCCAGCCTGTACTGATACCCTGGCCCACGTGAAGAACCTTGCACCTGGTTTTGTTGGACCTTATAATGTTCCCATGGGCCCACTCTTTGAGTTTTTCCAGGTCCCTCTGGATGGCATCCTGTCCTTCAGGTGTGTCAAACGCACCACTCAGCTTGGTGTCATCTGCAAACTCGCTGAGGGTGCACTTGCTCTCACTGTCTGTGTCCCAGATGAAGACATTAAGCAGTACTGGTCCCAATACAGACCTCTGAGGGACTCCTCATTGCTAATCTCCATTTGGACATTAAGCTGTTGACAGCTGCCTTCTGGATGCAGCCAACCAGCCAATTCCTTGTCCACCAAACAGTCTGTCAAATCCATGTCTCCAATCTAGAGAGAAGGATGTTGAGGGAGGACACGAGTTGATAATATTATTTCTATGTGCTTATGAGGGGAAGAAGCAGGACACTTTTCTTTAATTCCTTTAGCTGTGGCTAAGGGAACCTGAACAGCTTATTGTGTGCTTGTGCCTTATGTTGTCGATGGAAGAGGACTGCAAATTCAGGCTGTCTTGGAGTGTATTACTGGCACAGTAATGGCATACATAAGGGTGGGGTTTTTCTGGATTTCTTTTTGACCACCCAGTGGTGTTCCTGTCCCACTTAGTACAAGCAGCCTGTTGCTGTCTAATTTTGCTGGATTTGTCTCACAACTGTCTCCTGTCATGTGTCAGAGTGTGATAAGTACAACAGGCAGCAGGTGTGTGTGTCCCTGCAGCTCTCTTGGGGAATAGGTGTTGCAAACAGGGCTCTGCATATGAAGCACTGTACAGCAAGAAGCTGCCCTAGGCTTCATGTTGGGCAGCAGTTTTTTCATCCAGTAGTGAATACCACTTCTTAATGCATATGTTGTTTGCTTGTAAACTCAGAGTTGCTCAGTGTGTTTTGGGTTTGTTGTTCTTAGTGTAGGTTCCTTGTGTGCAAGCCAGGTCTCGCTTTGGCTGGATTGCTGTGCTGGTTATTCAGCATGTTGTGCTCTTGAGAGGGAGGTTGAGTTTTCCATGTGTTTGTGAAGAACATTAGCACAGATTAATGTCACAGCTAAAAATTCCTGAAAATTTCCTGTGGTGGTGCACTGCAGCTATCTCCGTTTACTCAGATGATGGTAAGATGCATGAGGCCAGATGTAGGCTGCTGGGTTTTTATGTTTGTGAGTAATTTTGCTTTTCTTAGAAGGTCATTTGAGAGAAAAAGTAGTTCATATGAATTTGTATTGTTTGCTAAACTCGGATATAGTGAATGAGTGGGGTGTGGGGAAAATGGCTACGGGTAAGTTTCTTCTGCTGGAGGCTGACCATTTGTTTCTGTTATATTGCCTAGGATTTTGGAATAATGTATGATATGTTTTTTCACATTTTTAAATGTGGATGCTTGGTCAGTCATTACACATTAGGTGATAAACACTAGAGTTTCTCTATTATTTTCTTCTTTTAATTTAGGTTGGCTGGAGAAAGATGGGACCCTCCTTTGGCCATAGAAGCTTGTGTTCAAGCTCTTCTCATTCACTGTATCTTTGCACAGTTTTGGGCAAATGAGCAACTATGGCTGCTGTTTCGCATAAAATACATAGTATCTACTTCACGTAGCTGTGCAGTGTTGAAGGCAACAGGTCCAAAGTGAGAATTTCTGATACAAAATGGAAGAACATTAAGTGAGTGTTCTTCAGACTTCAGGAAGGCGAGTTTAGTAAATTAATTTGTAGGTGAAATGTGCTTGGCATTTTTTCTTCTGGTAACATAAGAATGTAATTGTTATGCCCTTGTGTATTTTTCCCAATCCATGCAAGTGAGTTTCCATGCCTGGAATTTAGATTTATAATCTACTTCCGCTCCCTCTTAGCCCCGGTGTATCATGATACTTTTAGATGAAGGTCAAGTCACTTTATAATTTATTCTTGAAGTGCTAAGTTGCCTCGTTGCTGCAGTGGTGTCTCTGGCTGTTTCTGTCTATAAGCTAACAGGAAAAAAAGTCTGCTATCTAGAAATTATACCTAAATATTACTTAATGACAGATTTCTTCCTGCTCTTTGGCAGCAGCAGTTCTTGCGCTCATTTTCCCCTCCCTGGGTAACTCCCATGGGTCTAATAACTGTGGTTGGGGGCAGAAATTTAATTTTCTTAAATTTGTGTTTCTGTTTTTAACACTAATAGTTTTTTTGTTGTTTGAGTCCCCTCCACCCCCTTGGGCTGTAAATTACCTCTGTAGTGCTTACTATCTTCAGTTTTATGAATGTAGGATTGTTTTGGCTCTGTACATACAGCAAACACAGTTAGAAAATTACATTCTTTGACATCAGAAAAACAAATTAGGCATTTTCAAGTATCTTGTATGTGGTACATGCACTGAAAGTGGCTGAAAATAAATTTAGTACAATCTGATTTAGAGTAAGGGGAACAGGTACTGTAAATCTTGCCACTGGAATTGACTTAAGCTCCTAGCTGAACAGTATGAGAACTGCCAACGTAGTGGAGTAAAGGAAGGAAAGGTTGGAAGACTGGAAAGAGGGCTCAGCCCCTCATCTTTCAATGCAATTTTCTGCAGCTTTGTGCAGGCGCTTGTTAGACCACTTTCACATATTAAAAATAAGGGAGAGGTGTGTAAAAACATTTAAATGAGGTAGTTGTTATGGATTGGAAAGTAGTTCTGCAGTGCTCAAATACTGTGGAAATACAAGGACTGTGTAAATTCTCTTAGAAACAAGCAGCTTCTACCATGCCCAGACTAACTTCTTGCTCAGCTCTGCATAGCTTGAGACTCATCAGACTGTTCTGACCTTGGTGTGTCTGCTGGCTGTTGTTGTAAACTTTTGTCTCTTGAGTTTCCCCCTGTTTAAAATCACTGGGTAGTTTGTGGAGGTGCTGCTGTAGCACACTGCTGGAAATCTGACCTTTGTGGGGCACTGGAGTTTGTCCCAAATGTGTGTAATAGGGCCGCGTGAGGGTTGCATGGACACTTCCATCAGTAAGATTCAGAGGGGTGATTTTTAAATATGGATCCATTAATGGCCCTGATAATAGTCTCCTTTAATGATCTTTTCTGAAAAGTTGAGACCTGTGTTTGTGGTGACAAGGTGCTCAGAACTTTGTAGGACCACATCTCTTACATTTAAGTAGTTCAGTTGTAGGATTACTCCCAGTTTTTCTCAGTGCATGACCATGCTCTGACCTAGAATGTGTCTCCTCCTCCTCTTTTTGGTGTGTGTGTGGGATTTTGGATGAATTATCAGTTTTCACACACAGCTGAAATGCATCTTCTTTTCAAGTATGTTTGAACAATCCATAGTGATTAAGCAAAACAAGTAGGAAAGAATGTGATCTTGCTATATGCCATTGTAATGACCCCCTCTTTGAAATAAATCAGTTGTTTGTCAGAAGACTCATGTCTGCATAAGCACACGACATTGCTGCAGACAGGAAGTGCCCTAGTCTGTTGACCTCGTCTCCCAGGGAAAATCAAAGTTCTCATTAAATTAAGAAAAAACAAGAAAAAAGCCCCCAACTTGTCTTAGTGGAAGACAAAGGCAATAATATGTATAACCTCTTTTTTTGTTGTTGTTTATGAATGTGCTATTTGATACTTTAAAAAGGTTTTAAAAGCAATTTAATGCAGCTGAAAAGAGTGAGGTCAGATGTATTTTCTTAGGGTTATATTACACTGCACAAGGGTGAACAGGAAATGGTTTAAAGGAATGCCAAGAAGCCCCTATTCCCTAACCAATTCCCTTGTCTTCTTTGTAACCAGCTTTATTTCACTTTGCATGCTTCAGCTGCTATAAGCATTTCTGGGTTGAGAATAGGGGAAAGTTTCAGTGTGTTCTTAAGTTACATCATCCGAGTTCCTTTGCCTGCAATTTAACGAAGAAAACTGTCTGGATTTTAAATACAACTGTATACAGACCAAGTGTAGTGAAACAGATCTTGCTATATGAATTTCTCATCTGTTAGAAGAGGTATGCTACCTTATTAACACTAGAGATGATGGTAGTTTAATGTGAGAAGAATATTCATCACAATTTCCAATCATTAACATTGTTTTGCAGGAATTTATGCAGTACCTTCCCCATTTATTGACTTTATTTCATGAATTCTAAATCATCTGTTTTGAGATGGTTTTTTTTTTGAAAGCAGCCTTTTTTTTTTTTTGATCTTCAAGTCTAAGTCTAGAAAAGTGAAAGAACCTTAAGCGTTGCCAAATCTCTGCTCTTAAAAACTATGGAAAACAAATAATTAAAGAAAAAAGAAACCAAACCCCAAACGTCAAAATCAGATTTAAGTCTTTCTGTACCATACACTCTCTGAAATGTTTAAGACTGTTTATATCTCTTTTGTGGTTTTGCTTGTCACCTAGAATATCCAGTTAAGTAACACTAAGGAACATCTTGTAGAAAAGAAAATTTGGAAGTAGATATTTCAAAGAGCTGCAGGGGAAATAGCTTGTTTTCTGGAGATGCAGTGATCTGTACACAGTGTGATTCTTGGGCTTCCTGCTATTCATAGGTGAGGTAAGTCCCTTCCTCTGTGGGGAAGGTTACTTGCTACAGTAAGTCACCTCTTTCTGAGGCTTTGAAGAGATGTAATGAACGCTCTCCTAACACCGAGCTTCTAATCTAAAAGCTCTTAAGTTTTTTCATACCTCATCTGGCTGATCTAGGGTTGTAGTTGGTGGTTGCACCTATTGGCTGCTTAGTAGGGCAAATCTTGCAAACATTAGCAGTGTTTGCCAGAGTGCTGCCACACTGCAAGGCTAAACCAGAAATGTACTAAATTCCTTCACAGAGTGTGTGTGATGTGAATTTTTTATAGTCCTGTCTTTTCATGACTCATTTCAAACACATACACATAAGCATAAGTTCCAAAAGTAACCTACTGCTTATCTTAAAATGTCCTTAAATAGTCACACTAGACATTATCCTGTGCTGTTTCAAACTTGGATATCAACCCAAGATGTCTAAAGTATGACAAAACTAGATAAGCTGACCAGTAGTGTCAGTACACGTTCAGGAGTTTAAACTTACAAATGTCCGTCTCCTGTCTTGCTCAGAAGATGCGGTTGTAACTTCTTCTGTAGCTTCTGAACACAGTGATTTGGCTTTCCAGAATTCAGCAGCTTTGCTGACCACCTAGCATAGGAGATCTCTGCTAACAGTGTTTACAGAAGTCAGAAATATTTGCACAACAGTAATTATTAAAGAGGACTAGGAGCTCTGGTTATGAAATCCATCACCTATAACAATAATTAACAATGAGTGCTTGTGTAGAAGGCATGTAGTATGCTAAGAATCTGCAATTACGACTAAGTGCCTGCTGTATGACATGAAAACCTTGCTTGTTGAACTCTTCAGACGTGGGGGCAGGACGTAATAATGAAATTAGAGAGTCTTCTTCAGTCTTTCTGATACTCGTAACTCCAGACTTAATTGGTTTTCCATGCATTTAATCCTTATCAAATGTGTGATTTGTTGCGGCTTTGGGTTTTAAGGGAAGATTCCAAATTATACTACTGCTGCTGTTACACCTCTTCCTTCCCCTGCATTTCTGGTCGGTTTTCTGTTTTTGTTCCTGGATTGTTTTGGTAGGGGAACATTAACAGAGGAGACAGCCTACCATTTTGTTTTCTCCTTCAGGACTGCTCTGGCAAAGTCAGCTTGAGACCTTTCCTGGATCTTCAACACCGCTTTCACCTCCTGCAGAGGTGGGGGGGTCACTTCAGTTGCCCTTTGTGGGAAAAGGGTTAGGACATTTGAGATGGTCTGCCACTTCTGAGCCCTGGAGAAAAGCCCTGGAAGCAAAACAAACTAAAGGAAAAGAAAATGTGTCTACTGACATGAAGTCTGAGCTTTCTTTGAAATAGAAAAATAGGAACTTGCACTGACATGAATCATTATCATCCATGTTCTGTTCCTTGTTTTCTCTTCATCTGATAGTGGGTGGAGTTCAAAAGTATTTCAAGCTAAACTAACTTCAGAAGACACTAACTTGTGAGTGAGTTACCATCAGCCTGGGCCTCTATTGTCCTACTGCAGCTTTGAGAATCTTTTTGGCATGTCTTCATGTGGCTTTTTCACGCTGCCCTTGAGGCATTGTGCTTACCAATAGATCTTAGTTGTTGTTACTGCTATAATGAAAAGCATCATGGCTAAGCCGTGCCTCCTTCCCTCTTTCCATATCCCTTTGCTGTTCCCTGCAAGCTTATTGTGTGTCTGTCTGTACCGCAGAAAGCTTGTGCTGGGCCAGGATCTTGCTATGCTTAGTGCTGTTATTTTTATCTCCTCCTCTTGTCCTTGCAGTTTGAGGGGGTTCCCCTCTTATAAAGTTTCGTTCTAAAATGAAAGCCATATTTCTCTCCCATAAAGTACCAAATGCAGATGGTCTTACCTAAAAGAGACACGGTGCTTGTTCGTGGAGCAGCGGGTAATCATAATTTGAGCTATGCAGATTTGCCGAACATTAATAAATTCCAATCACCCAAGCTGATGAAAGACACACATTATCTGTTTCTGGCAAGAATTATATTGCATCTAATTAGGCCCAACTTTAGAACATAGCATTTCATGAGCAAAGTTAATTACAACGTTCTTCGCCTTTGTTACAAGAAAGCCTAGTGGTGGGGAAAATCAGCAGTTGACGTTAATTTGTGTTCTCCTAACTGTCTCAGTCTTTTAGTATGTAAGCTTGCCAGTCCTGCCGTGCACTGAAGTTTCTGGGGAGAACGTAATTTCAGCTGATGAGATTTTGCAGTTGTGGAAAGCAGTGTAGTGTTCATGTGGTTCTCCCTCCTAAGTGGCTCAATAGAGAGTGTTTTTACGCGAGTTAACTGTTTTTGTTTTGTTTTTTTTTAATGGAAGGCAATAGGGTAGAGTTGCTGTCTTGATGTTGAAAGTACCAAATACATTCTGTGATCTCTCTTACCTTCCTACTCAGTCCCCCAACTTAATCCTCCTTTCCTAGCAAAAAAGCCTGCCTGATTTATGTTGTGAATATGACCACATAGCCTGCAAAAGTTGTAAGAAAGTTAAGTGACCCTGTTAGAAAACATCATAAGAGCATTTGCAATGTTCCTTGGGATTGGGCAGAATCAATCTTAGATTTCTTACATTTCACAAGGTCCTTTATGAGAAACAGATCTAGCAAAGCCTGGCCTCTCTGCTTTGTTGTTTTGTACTCCTCTACTTCATCACAGTACCTGCGGTTCTCACATTCTGGCCCTCAGTGTCTGCCTTTTCTGCTCTTTCTCTGGCATATGTGTAGAGGCAATTCTCTCCCATGTCCCCCATGTGCCTGCCAGGCATCAGACAGTGTCTGCTGGGGCTCTTCCAAATTGCTTAAGCAGGTAGTGCAGGTAGCTGTTTGGCATTTGACAGACCAAACAAAACAGCTAAAGCTCACTCTGCAGTCTTTGGTGGAAGCACTGTATTATTCTTGTCAACATAATCACAGGTTTTCATGAAACTTGCATGAGCTTATTTATCTTGGAGACTGCTTCCTAGCTTTCAGTAATCTTGGAGTAGGTGTACTGATATAGGATGATTGCATAAACCTCCTGGAGGGTTGGGGGGAGAGAAGGGACTGACACCAAATTAAATTTTATTTCTAAAGAAATAATTCTTGAACAAGAACAGGATCCTCTAAGTTGTATTGCTGAGTTCGCTAAAGCTGCCCTTATCAAAGGCTGAAGGTTTCTCTTGGTCGCAAAGTCATGCTAACAGAAAGCTACCAGCTGGGACCAGGTTTTAAAGCCGACAATTTATATTAAAGAATAGGGGTGTGGTTTCTGCCTATGCTAAATAAACTTGTTAGGAGATCCAATTCCGCTCTGTAAAACAGATGGAATTGTAAAAGTAGTGTCACACTGAACTTGTTTAATAAAGCTACTTAACATGGCTGTTCTGGAGACTGTCTTTGTTTCGGCAAGCATCTGGCTACACTTGCAATTTGAGAATAATCAAGAGTAGTGGTTTTTTTCTCTAGTGCTTTGTGCAAGAGCACTTTCAGCCATGACTGCAATGCTAGGATAAATTGAACTCTGACACACATCTGCCTGCACTGTTTCTAATAAAATAAGTAGACGTCAAACTTTTGCTATATTGAATTTTTTTTTCTTTCTTTCTACCTGATGTCTTGAATGTTATGTTTATAGGCACAAACTCTGGTCAAAGAATGGTTGTACTGTGCCACTGTCATTGTTTGAGAACTTTAATGATACAACTTGCATCCTGTTTCTTGCTACTCTTACCCTATGGACGCAGACAAGAAATGAAAGCTAACAGGATATTTTGTCATTATCATAATCATGCTTTGTTGTATGATGTAAATTTTCCAGCCTCACCCTTCAGAGATGTAGGTTATTGACTCTTACACGTCTGAAGATGCACGTGCAGGAATGCTGTCTGCCTGGTGCCTGCTCTGTCCAGGTTGGTGCCTCCTCCAGCCTGTCAGGGCAGCAGAGGTTTTGCCTAAGAACTGGCAAGTTAGATAGATAGTTAGATAGTTTACATGAAAAACATGTATCTTCTGTATGGGAGATATGTATAGCATTCTTACTACCTCGTATTTCCCGTGAGCCTGTTACTTGGACAAGGTGCTGTAATCCAGTGAACATTCAAGTTGTATTACACTAATAGCAAATCTATCTGGCAGACTCTTGCGTCTCAGACAAGTCCAAGTCAGGGATGGACAAATTCTGCAACACAAATTCTGTGGAGTAGCTTGGGAGATACTCTGCCTGTGAGAATGAACTCTTCATGGTCTTGTTTGCCATCTCTTGGCTTCCCATCCATCTTCTGGGAAGACCAGTAAGCAAGATGCTTCACTGTAGGGTATTGATATTGATACTGTACAGATGTAGTGACTTCCATAATCTTTTTGTCTTAAGCACACAAATGAATCTGAGTGCAAAAAAAGGATTGTTTAGAGTAGATGAACTAAAACAGTTGTGGGATTTGAGTTTTGAGATAAAGAGATTTTGCCCTCTTCTGTGGGGAGGTGTTGGGACTTGTAGCAAAATGCATCAAACCACAGTCTGCATAGCTTTGAGGAATATCACACATAGATGTGATACGATCTCATTTGAGCTGTACTGTTTCTACTTGTGGTGTTTCAATAGTGCAATTGTTTTGTGAGCCTGGGATGCTCTCTGGAATGATACAGACCAAGGGATTGCCCATTGAGTCATCTGTGGCAGAGCAAAGACTGCAGTAGGAAAGTATGTTCTAAAAGCAAATCTTGCATTCAGTCGTAAAAACAGCACTTTGTAATGGTGCCCTTTGTAAAACCCAAGCAATCAGTGGTCTCTTCATTAGTACACTTAAATGCCTGACACTGCAAAGACCTTATTACATAGACTTCTTTTTCCTTCATTACTTGCAAGCTGAGTTGGGTTTGCAAGAAAAAGCTCTGGTTCCCATTTTCATCTGAAATATGAACTCTGCTTTACATTCCTGACCTGTAACAGAGCTATTTCAAAAACATGCTTTTTCTCTTTCAAAACAGCATGTGTTGAATTATAATGGCCCATCCTGCAATGCAGACATTTTAATTTTCAACAGGCATGAACGTCTGCAAGGAGGTGAAAGTTCGGGGTGAGGGGGGAAGGCTAACTCAGAAAATATGAACAGAAATATGTTCCATTTCCAACCCACGGTTCTTTAGAGCATTCTCTCCAAAAGAAATTAAAACCAGAAAGAATGTTAAAATGATTTTTATCTTGAGAAGAACTTGATGCCTGTTTGAGGTTTTGGAATGTAAGTCATGAATAAAAAGCAATCTTGTGTTTGTGTACAGCTTCACAGTCTTTAGATGGTGGGGGGAAAATACACCTTTGAGGTCTAAAAATAGATCTATAATTATGTAAAATATGCAAAGGTAACTGACTGTCTTGCTTAGCCTTGGCATTTTGGCCTAGGGGAAGGGGAGCCCTTCTGCAACCAGTGTTTCCCATTGAAAGCACTGAAATTGTTCATGCCTTGTAGAGCATGTTGTCTGCAAGTTGTGTGCACGTTGTTGGGCTGTTTAATTTTGGCTGCTGATGTATCTGTCGCTCACTACTCACCTGGCTTCGTTCCAAGCAGAAGATGAGCTGTTTGCCTAACGGGAGATGAAGTTCTTGCTGTTGCGGTGCAGTCTCAGCTCTCTGTAGCTCAGGGACTGAGCAGCATAAGAGGTGGCTGCAGTGGCAACAGGGGTGTGAATTTTTCTGTACTTCTGATAAAATGTTAGAGTGGAGAGTCTGAGAGGGAAGTTGGGGGCAAGTAGCTAAAGAGCTTAAACTGTGGTGATGGATTGACTGTCATAGAGTGCTGGGAACGTCTGCTTGACCTCCCTAGAGACGAGGAATGTCAAGTCAGTTTTTGCAAAAGGCAGTGGAACCACCTGTTTTTCTAGAGCCTGACTTATGCAAGAATTCACTTCTGACAACTTGGTGATAAACATTCCTTTGCTTTAAAAACAATTGCAATTACTGCATGTGTTTTTATTTGTGAGTAGGTGAGCTGCACAGATGCAGAAAGAAAAGGCAGAAACTTAAATTTGGATTCATATGTCTGTTCAGAAGAAATGCTGAAATAGGAGGAAATTGTAAAATCATTGCAATGAATTCTAAATAAATGATGTTTTCCTTGTCCTGGCCAGCCTGTAGCTTTTGTTGACCATGTTACTCTGGTTTATGGATTATCCCTGAGATGCACACAGATCCATGTGCCTTAATAATGGGTGACATTTGTGTTCAGTCTCCCTGTGGCAGTTTCAAAACACATATGTGGAAGTGTGTGCCTTTTTAATTGTGTGGTTATAAATTTTCCTTTTCTCCTAGCTGTGCTCATAGAGTGACTGTGAAGTAAATGCTTTGCAAAGAGTTACTCCTTTTGCCTTTTTGGAGACTGCTGCAGCTGACCTAGCTGTGTGGAAAACAGGTAAACACCGACCATACAGCTAAGTCTAGCTGACTGTGGAAAAGGTCACCGTGATAACACGCTTCATCTTCCCACCTAAACAGTTAAGGAAACTGGAATGCTTAACCATGCAAATCAGATACAATTGTACTATTTGAATGGATTCTTAGCCCTTTTTTTTTCAGCTGTTGGTGCAAGAAATGCCCTTTTGTGCTGTCTTCAGAAACAGAACAAATGTGTTCTTGAATAGTAGGCATCATTGTAGATGTGTTGAACTCCTGTTTTCATAGCTCTTTTCAGTTCTTATGTGATCGTGTATATTGCAGGGCTCTGCAGTTTATTTCCCAGACACAAATGATTTTAGGCTCAGTTTAGAAGGGGAAATTTCAAGATGAATCTGCTGCTCTGTTATTTTAAAAGTAAACATGAGTGTTTATTCCAGCATGTGTCCCTAAATACCAACTCTCTGTCCTAGAGATTATATTAAACCAGTGAAATAATTGGTATATTTTCTACATCTTGTGGGGATAAAGCCTACTTTGGTGAATAAATTTGGTATGATATGTTATGTTATATCTGTTATGTTATATATATGTTATATAACATATATATATATTATGTTATGTTTTGGTATGACTTCTTATCTGTAGAATTCCTAACAAAAGCAAACAAACAAAAAGTTTGGGTACAGAAGCCTTCTATCAAACCACATAATACTCACATATGTAGTAGGATCTGGGCACTAGTATCTTCTCCTTTATGTTGAAATTCTAGCTATTCTGGGAAAGTAGTTTAAGTATGATCTGATTTGATGGTTCTTTTCTTTCATGTCTTTGCGATCTGCTCAAGGACATAGAAATTGACTGACGGTATGCAAGAGAGAAAAATTTTGGTAAAAGACATCTTGTGAGTTCTGCCAGAGCTGTCTAGGAGTGGTCTCCAAGGTAACCAGGATTTTCCTGACATAACTCAATAGCTGTATCTAAAATAAGTGCTGGTAGTGGCTGGTGTGGTGCAGTAGCAAGAAACATCGGGTTTTATTGGGCGCAAGTAATTAGCTCTGTGTTTATGGTCCAGTGTTTTCTGTAGAGATCATCCATGAGACAGGCTCTGCCACCTCTCTGGAAGGGTTCAGGGTTCAGTCCCGAACTGCTAAGGTCAGAAGCAACCACGTGTTGAAACAAGGTTAACTTCTTGGGTTGAGAATAAATCTTTTCCGTGCTTGTCTCCCCAGTGATTGCTCCTTCAGCCAACGAAAAAACAATATTGACTTCATTTGGTGGGAGGTGCATATTCAGACAGCGGAATATATAATGAAGCCTGGAGATTTACAGGCTAAATATATACTTTTTAAACATAATCATTTCTGATGGTTTAAAAGTAATAAAAATGTTGCACTACAGCACCTAATTTTTCTACTAGTACTGACATGCAAGGATTATTTTTATTGCCTTTTTATTGTGTGTCCCAGTCTCATGCAAACAGCATATGGGTCATAAACAACATGGTATGATATTTTGGACTTTACATTGAAATTCTATCGTTTCTGTTTGCAAAAAGTGACATCTCTTAAAATAGCAGTGGCATGACTGGCTATAGCGCTTGCGGTAACTCAGAGCATGTATAGTGTGTCAGGATGTATGGAGTGTGTTGATAAAGCTCAGTTAGACTGGCTGTCATCCACTTTCCACTTCAGTTTTCCTGTTTGACATTAAATGTTTGGAAAACTTTTTGCATAGGCATAGAAATAAAAGAATGACGCATGCTAAAATAAAACAAAGCTAAGGAAGTGGCTGGCTACCCATGAAGCTCAATATTAACCTAAAACTTCTAATTTATTTCCAAATAGTGTAATATTCTCAAAATGTTTCTCACTTGCTGAAATGTTTGCTCCCTTCATTAAAAAAACAAAGCAAAACAAAACAAACAAACAAACAAAAGACACCCCACCAAAATAAAACAAATTCCCAAAGCAAAACTGGAGTGGTGGAATTCTCCTTCCCCTCATTTATACCTGATGTTGATTATTTCTTTGAATTTCCAGTGTGAAAAGCTAGTGCATAAAAGCTCTTTTTAATATACCATGGAGACTTCAGGTAACCTCCCAGCAATCGTGAAGCCTTGGCCCAGGGTTTGATGTCTTGTGCAGTCAAGAGCATTTGCCCAAAAGAAAGTGGCACTGGAGATGGCCAGCCTGCAGTGAGCACAACAGCCCAGTTTTACAAGGGGGAGCATAATAAAACCAGTTCAGTGGCTGGGCAGGCATTCAGCAAGCAGCCTGAGGCAACGTGTTGTGTCAGGGATTGAGTACAAAGCCTTGGACAGCTGCAGCACAGAGGTTTAATTTACAGTGACGTTGCAGAGTGTGTGCCAAAACTTTCCTCATTCCTAAGGAAACACTTTCCAGCGCATAATCGTTCAGCTTTGTACAGTTCTTTAGAGATGCTGAGGAGCATTTTGAGCTTCTTTTTTCTCAAGCAGATAGCAATGTTCTGTGGTGAGATTATGGAGGAATTGTCTGTTCACACTTCACTGCAATTTCCGTAGTCACTAGAGTAATATTACTCCCAGATTTTGCTAATAGCAGTATCTTCACTGTAGCCTTTTCTGGAAAAGTAACATGAGGTTGATTTCACTTTCTTAGTTAACCTCTTCCCACTCAAACAACATACCAGACCAAAATCTTTAAAATTTGATTTATCAAAGAAATAATTGGAGGGCTGTTGTGAAATACTATGTGAAGCTTTCCAAATAGAAGTCCCTGATTTTCTTTTTTTCCCTTTGTGCAGTCAAGATTTTTAGAAGAATAAAACTGAAATGTGGTAATTGATAATTCAACAGTTTAAAAAAATATTCTTTTACCAGTATGAGGGCCAAGTTCTTGAAAGCTTCCTTTTCAAATCCATATTTAGCTACATAAACAAGATACTTAGTTTTAAAAATGTCTGGTTCAACAAATAGTTCAATATTTCTGTAGTGGGATGTGCATGGCATAAAATATGCTTAATGTAAGAGATGATAGTCCTCTGAAGTTGCATCCTTTTATAGTAAAGATGAGGCCTCAGCTGCTGCCAGAATGACTGTTACATCCATCCTTAGGTTTTTATTCAAACCTTAAATTAAAGTGTGGCTGTAGCCTGTCCTTGGTTTAGACTTCACCCCTTGACTCAAGTTACCATTAAAAGCCCTCGCCAGAAGATTACAGAAATTGGTGGCTGGGGCATGAGAAGACCATACAACTGAAAGTATTCCAGCTTTCTGCCTGAGTGGTTAAGGCAGCATAGCCAAATCTTGTGGCTTTAAACCACTTTTGTTCTGCAGTCCATCTAAAAAATGTTGGGCTGGTGATACAGAGCTGACCTGTTGAATTTAAGATTACTGCCTTACAGGTTGCTTGAGAACATTCTTAGGACTACACTTGTTGGTGAGGTGGAGATGAGCAGTAACAATTCTGATTTTTTTAAACCACACGCAATTAAAAGTGGATTTTTTTTATAGAACTGTTAGATATTATGTGCTTAATTAAGGCATCTGTGCATACCTTCTTAAATGGCACCCTGAATGTAATAAGGACCAGAGTGATAACAATGTGTGGAATGGTTGCGATTAATTCCAAGAAATTATGTGAAATATTTGAATAACTGGGGTATTGATGGCTTTTTTTGCACATATTTGGGTAATTAATGAGTTGGAGAGTACTTTATCTGTTACAGTTGATGACTCCAATTTCCTTCTCAGGAGTTTTTCTTTTCATTTAACCTTTACATTTTTTGCCACTTAGTGATGTGTATTCTTAATTGATATGTATTCTTTTCTCTTTCCCAGGTATTTTAAAACTTAAGCTTCTTTTAGTTTCCACACAGTCCTCTAAACTCTTTTTTTTTTTTTTTTTTTGTAAAGAAA
>VXAY01003116.1:38766-50867 GCA_013399855.1 Oxyruncus cristatus | reverse complement strand
GGTTTGTGTTAATAAGTGTAAAGTAGTAACAGACCACAAGTTGCTTTCAAAGTTTATAAAGGCAAACTTCTTTAAAGCTGTGTTGCTGCAGAAGGGTGTAACAACTTGTTCATTTTACCTGTTTAGCTGAGCAGTGTTGTAAGAATAATGGTTGATGCATTAATATAGATTTTAAGAGCAATACCCATTTCTTTTCCAAGAGAAGGCTTAGGAATATTTATCTTGGAGTCTTCTAGAAAACCCTGCTTATTTGTGTAATACCTTTTTAAAATAGCTAGCCAGATGGATCCAGGGAATGCTTTTGCATGTCACATATGTCTAACGCCTTTCCTTCTCCTGGGACCAAACTGAATTACATCGTATTTTATGATTACAGGACAGAATTTTGGTGGAACTTGGCCATATGGTTGAGTCATCTGTTCTCTTCAGTTTTGGAAGGATTATACTAGCATCTTCAAAAGACTGTTAAATTTATTGGCTTTTTTAACCCATAAAATTTGGAAACCTTCTGCTGTCTCTGGCAATGAAAACTGCCCCATTTTCAGCTTATTATTTATATAATCCTTTGCAGTTATTAACTGAATCTGTTAAAGGTGCTGTTACAGGATGCAAAGAAAAAGATGCTTTTATGTTATTCTGGGTTTCCTATCTCATGAGATGGAAGGGAACCCCTAAGATGTGTGACGTGGATTCCTAAAAGAAACCAAAAAAACCCTAACAAACACATGCTCTTTGCATTTTTGTCGTGACTCACAAAGCTCTTAGGTGTTTATCTCTTCTCCCTTGAAGACTTAAAATCTCTTACAAATCCTTGCTCTCTCTCTGCTACTCCACCCTTTTACATGAATTATTGAAAAGTATGTTTTGAAAAAAATATGAGAACTACGTCTCCACTGACTGGCCATTCGCTCCTGGGAACAGGTCCTGGGAACATCAGTTACTCCTTCACAGCTGCTGCGTTAAGTGCACCCCACAGAATCCAACGTAGCCTTGGTGCGCAGTGTCAGTCTTTGAAATGTATTTAGAGTAAACTGATTGTCATGGGAAGCATGACTAGGGATATTGGTCAGATCACTCTTACCTATAAGCATCAAGGGGGAAACATTTTCTAAGATCTGTATTACAACTGGGCATTTCTCTCTCATGTCAGCCACTCCATGACCTGTGACAAAGAGGCTATGGCTATAACAGGGATGTTTCTGATGATGGGAAAAGGACTGATAGCACAGCCAGCCTGTTTACACTTCCTGAGGTTGTGTGCTCTATCTGTGCTCTGTCTCCAGATAGACTCTGGGCACTGTACTGCCCTTCAGGATTTTATGCTCTGTTCATATTTTCATTATAGGTTTTTAATTTGCAGTGGATTTGTACTGGGAAGGTGAAAATCTCTAGGTTGTTGAGCTGCTGAGCTCCATTATTATACAAATTGGATGTGGATCTTGTGAAGAAATCAAAATACAAGCTAGGTAACCTGAAGTAGGGGTTGTTGGTGTAGCAGCAACAGCATTCCTTACAGAGGGGGAATCAAAACTACAACAGACAAACCAATGACAGCTCTTCTCTTGATAATAGAAGAGTAACTTGATGATTGTGACAATCAAATATAGTCCACCCTAGAACTAAATAACATGAGCCAAGTGAATCTTTAATTAGATCAAAAAAGCAGATGTCTGTTTCTGCCTCTTGTCACCTTCTGTGAGTTACCCTAACTCATCTGGTGAGGGGCAGAGTGTCCAAAGTATCAAAAAGCACGGTAGCGAAAGGACTGAGCGCTCTAGTAAATCACACATTATTGATGAGAATATTCCGATGAGAATGGGAAGGTTATTGATGTGCAGACTGGTCCTTTAATACTGAGCTGGGGTGGTTGTCCCAGGCAGCTGATAGCTCAGTTGCTGATCATCAGGCAAGAGTTAAACCCCCAGCATTGGCTTGGGGCAGCCAAAACTGAGCTTCCATGGGCTGCCTGGAGGAAGGCGTGCAAGCTGTGGCTCTGATCAGGTGAAAGGGAAGGCCACCTGTACCTGCTGAACAGCAAATCTGTGCATATCATTATTCATCCCTTAGACAAGTGGAAGTCCTTCAGATGAGGCCTAAGGGAAGGAACCAGGGTGGGTGCCTGCTTGCTCTTTCTCTCCTTCCACTTAAGGCCTACCATGTGTGGGCACTTGATGTTCTGCATACAGAGAGTGTGACGCATGAAAGAACTTGTCTGATTCTCAGTGCATGTGATGTGGAGGATAAACAACGTGGGAAGATGTGGTGGTGTGAAATCTCGCATGCTCTTTGCTGGCAGCTGAAGTGGATTGTATTTTCATGCTAAACAATTGCTTGATTTTTCCCTATGACTCTTGAATTTATCCTTCATTGCAATCATGGAAGTAAAAGCAGCTAAGCTTAACTTTCTGCTTTAATATTTGATTTTGAAGACTGACAAATATTAGATCTAGAGGTCAATCCACAGCACAAACCTCTGTCAGCGGCCTCATGAAGATCAGACAGAAACTTTTTTGCCTTCTTTTGTAGTCATGAAGTACTTTTGGAGATTGAGTTGAGTCCTTGAAGACTCCAAACAAAATAATTTCTTGGAATAGGGATTTGTCTCTATGTATGCACTGTGTTTTGTTTGGCTTTGTCATGGGCTTCAGAATAGAAGGCTATAATCCTGTAACAGTGGTAATGTCCTTTACAAGAATCACAAATTCTACTATAAATAGACTGTTTTTCTACTCTGAATAGTTTTGAGATGTTAATACATATTTTGTTATGAATTCAGAGATTGTATTGCTTCCTACAATGGCATTTTAGTAGGTATAATAATATTGGGAAGTATTTTTAAGAACAACCCAGATCTTTTCTGGCACTTGTGCCAGATGACATATTAAGATGATGGAGTTCAGTAATGTAATCTACTTAGTCTTGCTAGTAGAGAAAAAAACAAAACCGTTTTCATCATGAGCTGAAATATCATGTAGGCATTCGTAATACAAAAATAAGGTACCATAGTGGCTTGTACCTTATGAATACAACTTACAGCAATAGTAATCCTGACCAATTGATGTAATTCTGGACTGTGTGCAATTCTGCTTGGTCTTGAATTATTTTTTTTTTTTTTTCTTGTCTGCAGCCTTTGTGTCTGTATTCCCCTTCGCGGAACAACGGGGAGAAAAAATGGACAGCAGCCCTAAACTTCATGAAAACCAGTTTACTGTGCAGAAGCAGCAAGATAAGCAGTGTTTTGAGAGGTTTAGCAGTAGACAGGAGGCAAGATGGAGCCATGGGTTTAACCTATCAGCACTAGTAGGTGAGGTAATGTTGCAGTTGAGTGGGCTCCAACATGGTGGATGTCCACTTGGCCATCTGGAGTCCAGAAGATTCGCTGAGTACCTGTATTCTCCCACTAAATTTACTAGTTAAAAGAAAGTGGCGTGTGCTTACAAAAATCTACACAAACATAGTCAGCTCAGATGCACACATCAAGCCACAGAATCGTAGAATATGGTGAGTTGGAAGGAACTGATCAGAATCGAGTCCAAGTCCTGGTTCTGCACAGGACACCCCAACAATCCCACCATGTGCCTGAGGGTGTTGTCCAAATGCTTCTTGAACTCAGACAGGCTTGGTGCTGCGAGCACTTCCCTGGGGAGCCCATTCCAGTGCTCAATCACCCTTTGGATGAAAGACCTTTTCTTGATGTCTAACCAAAACCTCCTCCAACTCAGCTTCATGCCATTTCCTTGAGTCCTGTCACTGGTCATGAGTGAAGAGATCAGTGTCTGCCCCTCTGCTTCCCCTTCTGAGGAGTAGGAGGCTTTGCTTGCATAGTTGGCATTGCCCCTGCATCTTACAGCCTGCTTACCACTTCCATACTTACCAGATATAAGGTCATGCCAGATTATCCAGCCAATTTCACTTTAAAGCTCATGATTTTCTCTTTTTCCCACTTGACCGTGAGGCAGTTGTGAAGCAGAAACACCAAAAACTTGAAAGGCTTTATGCGAGTTGCTATTTGACTTTGGTAACTAAATTTGACCTAACTAAAATCTACGGATTAAGTAGTTCTTCAGTCTTAAAACTTCATTAGAAGCAGACTTTTCCATGAGTGTCCTGGTGATGATTAGTTTCTTGTTTATATATATTTTTAAGTTCAAGGAAAACGGGAGGAGCATTGGTGGTACTTGGATAATCATTTGAGAAATGGGGGGTGTTTAAGTTTGTGTTTTGACACCACACCGATTTTTTTTTTTTGAAGGGAAAAGCTTCCATGTGTCCAGCAGTAAACTGTAGTTTATTAGATGTATTTTAGTTTTAGTAACAAGTACTGAGTAACTTCAAGACAGAGAACAGTCATCTGAGTTCATTGTAGCTCAAGTCTTTAGAACTTTCAGAAAAGGCAGAACAATGGGAGATGGTCACTTCAAACAGGATTGATATAATTTCTTTAATTTTAAAAAGTCCCTTGTGTTTTTTCCTGTGTTAAGATAAACATTGTTTCATTTATACAAATATACACAATTAATTCTTGGCTTTACTTTCTTCTGTCTTACTGAGAGTGATCGGTTACATGTGGTGTGGTGACTGCTACATCCTCTCCTATCTGAAAATAGAGATAAATCTCCAGTTGCTGTATTGCTGATGTGTGAGATTATAAACAATGGACAGTAGCTGGACTTATTGCCAGTGCTCTGGCTGTATGTTACTAATGATTTAGACATACTTTTTCTTGTTTTGTTCTAATGCCTTGCATGTTGTGAGCTTTTTGCTTATCACTTTTCCTTTATACCCACTGGAATGAAACTGGTGATGTGGAAACATCAGTAATTGCTTATAAGAAATCACTTTGTCATTTAATTACTGATGTACCTAGACGTAATGTTAACAGGAAATGCCACGGTTCCTCAAAAGCAAAGATTGATTTATCTTGTTAAAAGGCTTAAAAGTAGTATCTGAAGGAAAAAAACCCAAACAAAACATTGTGGCCTTTACTACGAAGTAAAATGAGCAGCATGTGTAAACTGTGTGCCTCCCAACCCACACAAAACTGCACCATATGCCTCTAAACACACGAGATCTGGGCCAACTGTATTCCTTGGTCTAGGTGGACCATATCACACTCTCTTGGCGTCCCTTGCTGACTTTTTTTTTTTTTTTTGGTCTCAGGCTCTTCTCCTACTTACTCTTAAAGAAATGAAGTCTTACAGTTGGGTTAAAAAGCGGTTGCTTACCTTTGCTTTAACTGTGCATATACCCTGTTCTGACCTTATGGCTCCTCTTCATTCAAAGCCTGACTGAAACTGTGAAACGGAACAGATTTAAAAACAAAACAAAACAAAAAAAAAAAAACCACAAACAAAACCCCCAAACCAAAAACAAATCAAACAAAAAGCAAACAAACAAAACCACCTACAAACCCCAACCAAAACAGACAAAACCCGCAAGAAACTTGCTCACAAGAAACACAAATATTTCAGCAAAACAGTAAACTCTTAAATGCGTTTCTTTCCATTTTCATTTTCCTCCTGAGTGTTCTGGGAGCACAGCTCACAACTTGCTGCACATTCTGGTCGTTATTTAAGCAAAGTCCACACTAACATTTTTCTACAACTCCCTTCCTCCCCCATGCCCTCCATTCTCAGATGACCATTTTAGTCAGGTCATCTTTCCCCTTCTCTCTTGATGAAAGACCCTTTCATTTCCCAGCTTGTGGTCCCCTTCTGCCAGGAAAGTTTCCGGGCAGACTCAGTGGCTGATAGAAGTGCCCTGCTGAGTGACTTGCTGTTCAGATGCATTATTCTGGGGTTCAGCATGAAAAAATGGTTTGCTTGGATAATAATCACTTCTTTATCTACAGAAGCTACTCAGTGAATGGGTAATTATCAAGGTTTACTGACAATCTGCCGTTAAGTCTTTTGTTACCATTCCTTGTTCATTCACTCCAGCTGCTTCCTGCCTTCCCCGTGGTGCTTTTTATCTCCGATTCGAATCGAATTTATGGTCTGACACAAATACAGACTCCAGTGTCAAACATACCTCATACCCTTTGCATGGCTAGTTACTCCAACTAGGCACCATAGCTCAAGAAACAAGAGGAGGGCAGTGGATTAACACTTCTGCTTGTACAATGTGCACAGGTTCCTTGCATTGCTGCTGCTCTCTCCACCTTCAAAGAATTGCAAGTCTGATCTGGTGAGCTGCAAATGTATGGTCTTATGTGTAAATATAATTAGTATTATTGGTCGTCAGTCGCCCAAGATAGGGAACGTGGATAGCCAAGTGAAGCTGGAAAAGACTGTTTCTGTTGTAGCAATTAGTGACGTTTAGATAATATCACTATGAATTACTTTCAAAGCTATTGTCACGCTTCGCTTTTTTGACAACTTAATTAGAGGTCAAGACCTTACTTGTGGTGAAGTTAATGAACATGGCATCTTTTGGCATGGCTTTCAGGGTGCTGCCTCAGTCGAGTGTGGTCCAACAGAGGTCAAGTGGCAGTGCCACTGTGCTTTATGTGTACCGTGGGCAGACTTTGAAAGTTAGAGCAAGGAGCTGGAGCCACAGCAATTGAAAGCAGCCTGGGAGGCAACTGCTTCTGGCATCTGCTAAGCTCTGAATGTCCTGGGAGATGCTCCTACTGACTGGAATAAGCTGTTGCTGATAAGGTCAACAACAAGGTCCCTTTCCAAGGGAGGTTTACACTCTCGCTACCGGCAAACCCAATCTACAACTTGCAGATGGAGGGCAGGGTTAGGCTACTTACCTACGTACCACTGACTCCTAGGTTAGTGTTTTCAGATAAGCCATTATTTTGAGAAAAAACCATCATGTGTTGTTTTACCTTGAGGGAAGTTTTGTTTAGTGAATGCATTCAGCACAACAGGATTGTTCTTGTTTTTAAGACTCTCCTGGGAAGTCCAGCACATGTGGACTTTTGTGGATGACCTTGTGATGCAGTGGTGTTCAGTGTCTTTGCCATGAAATTGTTTGTGACGCCAGTCTTCAAGTATTCCTTTCCTTTTCAGACAGTGAGTTGCTGAGTTTGAAATTATCAGGAATTTCAATTTGCTACTCAGCTTCCCTGCAGTTCTGATTTCAGTGGAGATAACATAACTCTGTCTCCAATAGGTTTGCAACAATACAAGGTCACTTAAATCATCTCCTGTAGGCTGCATGCCAAAGATAAAGAAACAAAGTTGTTGCCAGTTTTTAATGTTTGCTCAGGTATTTGCTCATGGAAAACGCTGTGCAAATGCTAAATAGAACTACCACCTCTCGTTACACGTTATTTCTTGCATGACATGTGCTGGTTAATCTCAGGCAACTGAGGCTTAATATCCTAATGTGGTGGTGATGAAAAAAGAATAGGTACCTTTTTCAAACGTATTTTTTATTCCTGACCTTCATTTCTGGAAAGGAAAAAGCGTCACTTTGTGACGGAAAAAACTATGTGTAATTACAGGTAGTGCAAGCTTTAGTTGTACAAGAAAATAGTCTTTAATGGGAAGGTTTGTCTTTGGACTCAAATCTGTCGACATGCTGTGTGCGATCCAAATGAGGAAGGATTTTTACTGGACGCGCTCAGCCCCAGGATAACTATTAGCATCTTGCAATCATAGAATTACCTCTAGGTTTGCGGAGGAAATGAATTGTGCATGGAGGAGGAAGCTTTGAGGAGTCGACAATTGCTGGTAATAATTCGCGTTGGTAACTGCTGCCGAAGTGTGTGTCTGATAGAGCCGTGGTTTTGAGAGGTCAGGCTGTCCTGGAGTGATCACTGAAGGTGTTGAGAGCACTCAGCGTTGCCTTGAGTGTCGGGCTCTTTTTAATCACTAATTACGAACTGATGGTGTAGACCAAGTCAATCAGCCTCACTTCACTGACGTTCACCACACAGTGCCCTGTGCAGCAGTGGCTTTCCATCCTAAGCATGGCTGGCTGTTCCCTGCCAACTTTCTACTCGTGTTCCTGAGTGTTTAAATATGGAAAACACTGAACTGTTACCAGAGAAATGCTTCTGAGTGAGGCCACGCAGCACAGTTTTCTATCTGGAAAATGAAAATCAAGAATAAGAAGCATTCTTGAAAGGGATATGAAATGCCACCTAATGTTTGGATTTTAGCCTACCGTCCTTTCAGCTGTCACTGTGTTGTATTTTAGAATTTATTAGGAGTGATGGATTATCTGATCGCCTGCACATTAATAGGAAGATATTGACTATTTTCAAGCATGACTGAAAAGTGCCTGTTTTATCCAAAAACTTGCACTTCATGATCTTTGATTGGTTTAGTTTTTCTCTGCATATGTAATGCCCATTATTGCTGCCTATACTGAACAATATACACGTTTAAAAAACCCCAAACAAATAGCAAATTAACCTTTCCCCCTTCCCCCAACCTCAAGAAGTACTGAGTGGAGCATTGGTTCTGGTCTGTGAAGCTGAAATACGTTTCATCAGTTGTTTTGCATGTGTTCACAAGCCATTGTTATTGAAAAATGTTAATTGTTTGAAGGAAGGCTGTTGATAACTGCTTGGCACGTGGCCCACAGAAGTGGGGGTGTGTGTGGGGTGGGGGTGGAGGCAAAGAAAACTCACATGTGCAGTCTTTTCCAGGATCACATTCTTCCAAATTTATTATACGTGTGTGTTTATCTTTACACTGAGATGCTCAGGGTTTTTTTTCACTTGTATGCTACATGTATAGCACCAGGTATCATGCCAAATACTCAGTTGACTAACTTGCTATTTGCAGCTCCTAAAAAAAACAAGGAAACGCAAACAAAACAAAACAAACTGAACCCAAAGAATCCCCAGTTTTATTGCTGATAAAAAGTAGTACCTGCTTAGCTTCTCGAGCCTGATGGCTATGTCGCTCTTGTGCTGTATTAAACATTTTCCTTAAGATCATACTGCTCCTCTGTGTTAATTTTGGAGCGTTTGCTCAGAAGGTTACATGTGAAGGCATCTCTGACATAAAAGAAAACACTCTTGTTACCCTTTATTGCTTGATAGAGTGGTAGTAACAGAACTGAAACTTGCCAAGGGCTGTTTGGTGGTCAGAGATCTGAAAGCAACGGAGGTGAGGAGCCTTGTGATAGAGGGGGCGTGATGGGCCACACAGCTGAAGAAGGGGACTTAGAGAAATATTTGGGCAGCTTGGAAAAGTGGAATGGGATGGTTTGTGGGGCTGCCGTGGAGGAAGCTTGATGCAGTAGGTTTATAGAAGTTAAGGTGTCCACCTTAACTGGGCACCCACTACTCTTGGCAGAAGAGAGCATCTCCCTTGTGTTGTTCTCCAGGAGAAACAAAAGCTGTGGAGCATGATAGCTGTCAGCTCAAGGTGGGTTTTACACTGAACAATAAACCATAACTGGGAGTACCTACCTGTGTTCTGCATCATCCCAGCAGAAGTTACCTCCCAAGTCTTTGTTGAATACTTGATGATGTGTGGCTTGTGGGGTCAAGACCAGGCTAATATTACAAGAGATTCAGAAAATGTGTGTAATGCAACAGTCACTCCCTCTGTTCAGAAATATGTGTTTTCTGATCTGCTCTGGGCAGCAATGCCTGTGCAATTTTTGATTACACAAGACTGTAAGAGCCCTACTGACTTAAATGCCTCTTACTTTCTTGCTAAATCCTGAGTACAGTGTTTTCGGTGTCATATGTATTCTCTTTCCTTCTAGTTTTTTCTTCTCCTAAGGAACATGGACAGTAGGGCTACAATTCCCTTTTGAAATGGGTGTTTTTGAGAATCTATTACATGCCATTTATTTTATTAGCTGTACCTTTAACTTTGGAATGCATTGTACAATGCTAGTATTTTGAGCACAGTGGGGAATTAAAAAACAGTTTGATCCTATCAGAGGAATACTTGAACAACAGTTCAGATGCCTGCATACTTTTTTCCTATGTGGACAGATTTATCCCTAATTTCATTTTGAAAATAAAATGAGACCTGTAAATGGTTTTATGTAACTTGTATAAAATTGACATTTTTTTTCTACAGTAATAACGTGTTTGATGCCCTAGAATGGAATTTTTATGGTTTTAATGAAAAGATGCATAACTTTATATGGGTAATAGAGCGTGGTGGCTTTTAAGCATCTTACATAGAACACAGCTATTTTAGGTTATAAATAGGCATAACTCTGCTGCACAATGATGAAGAGAAACTGCGTGTATCCTTTTGTTTTCCAGGAGCAAAACAAAGTTGCAGGTACAGTAGTGTTAAAGACATTAAACATGCAATTGCAAGAACTAATGTAAGAGGATTTGGGTATGTGACAGTCTCTAAAATTATTCATTCCTTTAACAGCTCTGAGTCACAGTGCTTGGAAGAAGAGACATTAATTAGATACAGAAATTTTAGATTCCTGAAAACAGGAATCTAAAATGACTTCCAAGTACATGTCTTCTAGCCTAACCATCAGCCTCTACCACTTTCCCCTAAGCAGGAAAAAGAATTAATTATCCAGCTTTGTGTGCAAATTAAAGAGATATACACTGATAGCTTTTCCTTGACATTGAGATGAATCTGATAGTACTGAGTGTTTTCAGGGTCCCCGTGAGAGACTGCATTAATTAATGGCTTGTCCAAGTACAGTTCTGTTTTAATTCTTAAGTATGAGGGAATCTTTTTATCTCTACAGATAAGTTAACAGCAGCTTTTTAAATGAGGCATCATTAAGTCTTTCTTTAACTGTGTTTGTGTGAGTGCTTGCTTTGTGTTACCAAAAGGATGTGGTTGAAAACTACAGTAAAGATGAATTAAAGCCTATGTACTTGTAAGAGAGTGATTCCATATGTCATAAAATGTTTTAGTGTGAGCATGAACATGGCATCGTTCTGCAATATCAGAATCACTTTCAGAATACTCCAGGCTTCCCCATTCACTATTTGTGTATCTCCTAGGTGCAGCTTCCATACTACTGAGGGGTAAATTAGGACCCAGCTGTGTTGGTTTCTCGTGGGCCTGGGATGTTAATGATAGTGTAATTAGATGGATATAGTTATTACCACAGCAGCTTCTCAAAGGGGAAATTGACACTTTATCTCAGATATTTCTTGAAATTGGGAGTCGATATTAGTATGCTTACTTGCTTATACTAGAATACTGCATATTGGATTATAGGTGAATAATGTTTCAGTTTAATATCTGAGTATAGAAGGAATATTCATGAAACTGCTTCCTGAAGATGTGACCATTTTTTTTACTAAAAAGCTGAATATTCTTCTGAAAGCTGTTCTGCTAAGGATTTTCAGCAGGCCTTTATCTTAACATTGTCCTGTATTTTATTCTGATTCATGTTTCAGAAGTAAACTGGCTATCTCAAGTCAGGAAAAAAACCCTTATATTAGGTGTTGTGTTTCTTCTTCAAGGTATGGTTTAATATTGGATTACATGTGTGTGGGGTGTGTGTAGATTACCACACTACGTGCCATCTCCATCTGTATTTTCCAAGACATAAAACACACATACACAAAGTAAAAAAAAAAATAAAAGTGTAGGAGTTACGTGCCACCAATGCTTTGCAGTCACCTTGGTGATTTGTGGGTGAGGGTGATTCATCTAATAGCCTGTATTTAAATGTCTTATGTGACTGAATAATAAAGCCCAGAAACAGGACAAACTCCAAAGCAAAAGTCATAATATACTCTCAAATAAACAGTGTTAACTTTAAAGGATTTTATTTACAAGTAAGCTACTTTTTTTTAAACATCTGCTTTTAATAATAGGCTCCCTTTAAAGCATGAAATTCTCTAAATGCAGAATAGGCCATGAGTTTCATTTTAGGTACAACCTGCTGTTTGGCTGGCCACTCACTGCCGTGGAGTCTAAATATTGCTCGGGGAAACAATTTTTTTTTTTTTGCTGATGCGATTAGTGCTCTAGAGCCTACAGAAGTTTATTGCAGTGCTGTAAGAATAAAGACTATAACCTGCTTGATGTGCATTTACTCACCAGTCATACCACTGCCATAACAGACTGCAATTGTTTTGTCTGCTTGCCTCTTCCTTTGACAGAGCTGCCATTCATACTGTTGGTTCCAGGTGGTGTTCTTTCAACTGCTGTCTGCTCTCCACATTAGTCTGAGCTCTCCCT
>VXAY01003116.1:27649-38697 GCA_013399855.1 Oxyruncus cristatus | reverse complement strand
TTTTTGGTTTGTTTTTTTGTTTTGGTTTGGTTTTTTTTGTTTTGGTTTGGTCTTTTGTTTTGGTTTGGTCTTTTGTTTTGGTTTTAATTTATTTTTTAAATTACTTGTAACCTGGAACACTTTGCTCCTGTTCTGGTTTTTCAGGGTGTTCACAGCCGATGGAGTTAGTTCATACCAGTGTGTATATCATGCACTTTTCCTCATAAGCCCAGACAGAGAAACATCAATTTTTTTATTTATCTGGAGCCAAAATACTCTGTATAGAGCATAAGGGCAAAGTGTTGCGGTGATGGTGGTGGGCTGTTTGGTTTTTATTAAGTTGAATATTTCTCAAAGTGTGTATTAATATGAATTTAGTAATTTCAAAAGTTGTGTAGAGGTCAACTGCCTGCTCATGAACAGGCAGTTGTGCTGGAGATGAGCTGACTGGTGTCAAAGAGAAAGCCATAGTCCATTGAAGATAACTCTCCTGAGGGTAGGAGGGTGCTAACACTAATTCAAACACAGGTTTTTTGGCTGCACCAGATTGCTTTTCCTGGAGACTGAATGCTCATGTCTTCTACTCTGCAGACTAGAAGGCATGAATGCAGCTTTCAACTGCTTTTTCCAGAGCTTGTTTTGCTATGATCACATGGAATACAGAAAGTTAACAATTTTCTTACGATCTTTCTAGATTCAACTTGAACATCTGGTAGGGGAAATAGGCCACGTCCTGAGGGTTTGGAGGAGGAGGGAGAATCATCGCTTTAGGAAGTAGTTTACTATTCCTGATTATTCAGATGCTGAGAAGGATCAAAAATACTTAGGGGATTAAGTCTGGAAAGATCTGAAAGTTGGATGGTTGTCCTTTCTTTCAGCAGCATTAGGGATGTGCTGTCTACCTGAGTGTCTCATTTGTTTGGTTGTTTGAAGAAAAAACTTAGGGGGTAAGAGCTCAGTAATGCTTGTTACAGTCTGTAAAGGGCAAGCTCTTAACCTGTTATCCTCTACGAAGTGTGAGCTGAGAAATGCTTTAAGTATGGACAGTTTTGGCTGGAAAGGGTGAGGTCTGGATAAAATGAGGCATCTCTTTGTTTATCCATGTGATGTGTGTCGAGAAGGTCCGATGGGGCCAGTACAGCTCTGAAGTAGAAACCAGGACTAGAAAAAATGAAGAACTTTAAAAAATACAGTAAGAAAATACGGAAATTTCACCTGCGCTACTCATCTAGAGAGTTTCCAAATTAGAGTTCATCTTCAGTCATTACTCAGGCCCTGGTTTAAGCCATTAAGTCCTCAGGAACCTGTGCTGCACAGCTTGCAGATTACTTTTATGCGGCGTTCTTTGTACCATTTCTTTGGGTCAGGCTTTTATTCAAGCTTTCCATGGTGATAAATGTGGGCAAGATCATTCAGGAGAGCTTGTACACAGTTCTGGTACTGATAATATTTCCCCCTTCTTTTTGTTTTACTCCAGACCAACGAGTGGAATAAGAATGATGATCGGCTGCTGCAGGCAGTGGAGAATGGCGATCCTGAGAAAGTGGCTTCACTGCTGGGCAAAAAGGGAGCCAGTGCCACCAAACAAGATAGCGAGGGCAAAACTGCGTAAGTCCAACTTAAACTTGTGATATAAGCAGAAAGGGAGGGGAAAACCCCAGCCCTAGATGCGTATGCCACTTCGGCGAATTAAAAACGAGACACTATCCTGAAAATGAAGGTTTCTTTTTCTTCTGAAGCACATTCTGGAAAGCTCCTTTCTTTATGTGTAATTCTGCATTTAAAATGCCATTTCAAAAGGATAAACCCACTGAGGTAACTTGAAGATTAACAATCTGCTGAGTAAATCAGGACCACTTTAGTACAGGGTGTTTCAGAATGGCACACTACAGATTGCACACTCCAAAAGGTATTCATCTTTGGGGCTATTTTTTTTCTGGGGACTGTATTTTAATAAGTCTTATTTAATAAATAAGACAGAAATTAAGATAAATTTTCATTTTAATGTGTTAGCTTGAATTGAAACTATGGTGACAGAGTTTTAAAAACCTGCAGATGCTGATGATTTGTTTAACTCTTCCTTGTTTTGATTGAAGTGTGGTAATGGAAGTTTTGCGTAAACAAGGTTCCTTTTATACTGTCAATGTATTTCATGTATAGAATTTTCATCTTCTGTTCTTCTTATTCTCCTGTGAACATTCTGAATTGTGGAAAACAAAAGATTCCACTAAGAAGATTATAGCTAAGAGAATGCTATCCTTAGAATTTCTTCCTTATGGCATAGAAAGATGACTGAATGGATAAATAAGAAAAATAGGCATCCCATGACAGAACCAAAGCATTAATAAAATTCTGGATGGATGTGGACAAAGAAAAACAGTTTCCAGTCTTGGGAAGGGCAGCACAAGGCAGTTTATAGCAAATAATAAGTTCTAATGGGTTACATTTATTGAGTCATATTCTGCTTCTTTCTTGGTCTGTTTCAATTTCCTACATCTGTTCTATTTCTGTTGTGCATCTGAGGGAAGTGAATGATGGAGTGACTCATAATGACCTGCAACTTTTTACTGCAGAAGTCCAAGTACTCGTTTGCGTCAAGAGGCCTTTCTCCTCCATACTTTAATAGGCTTTTAATTTTTAAAAGTTACATACATATGTTTTTCTTTTGACTATTGAATCTTCTGAATTACAACTATATTTAGCATTTCCTGTTTTACAGTCAACGTAACTTTAGAGCTAGATTCTTATGCTGCACTATATCCAGTGTATCCAGTGTAACACCTACATGAAACTTGCAAACTAGAATATGATACTATGAATTTTTCTAGGGAACCACCCAAGACTGAATTTATCAGTATCTCTCAACTCTTAAAAAATAGGATTGTTGTAGCTAGGCATCCATCTGGTGCAGTGATTTTAAGCTTTATACAGATAGACTACCGCGTTCCCATTTTTTACTCTTTATTTACAACTACTAAGAAGTCACTAACCATATATTTATATTAATTACTAATAATTCAGTTGCAAGTACTTATTTTAATTGCTTGGAACAGATGTGAGTTAGTGCTATAAAGATCTCTGCTTGTTCTGTCTGTTCATTTAATTGTCATTTATTTTTTAAATTATTCCTGTGTAGTAGATAGCTTGAGAGAGAACAAATTACAATAGCATTGTTGTGATGCCACAATACAGCATGCCAACTCTCATTGTGTTTCCAATGCTTTGGGAAATTTAGCAGACCTGCTCAGGTTATTTCTGTCTCAGTTTTGAAAGATAGAGACTGACAGGTGTAGAAACAATGACATTGATCTGGAGAGACACAGCTACCAAAGGTGACCCAGAAATGTTCTCCAGTATAGCTTCTTAATAACGGGCTGTGTCTTGTTTGTTTTTACTACTCCAGAGTCTTTCTTTAGTGTGTACAACAAAGTGAAGCCGTCATTTCTGTATAGACTCGTTTCTCCTATCTTTGCAGTGTGATGCCAGGGCTGCTTTCCTGCAGTGTTTCCTGGTGCCTAACACAGCAGTTTTGCCTGGTCTTAGAAGCTCTGCTTAGAGGCATAGACATTTCTGCTGCACAGCACTGAGGTCTGTTGGTGTCCTGCAGCAGCATGGTGCTAGTTTGTTAGCTACCTCAACTGTAACATCAACAACTCTTGCTGGGAAATTGCTATCTGGAGAGGGTTTTTTTGGGGGATAGCTGGCCACCACTGGGTGCAGATTTCATAGAATCATAGGGTTTGGATTGGAAGGAACCTTAAAGATCGTCTAGTTCCAACTCGCCTGCCCTGGGCAGGGACACCTTCCACTAGACCATGTTGCTTAAAGCCCCATCCAGACTGGCCTTGAACACTTCAGGACCATTCTGGGCAACCTGTTTCAGTGCCTCACCACCCTCACAGCAGAGAATTTCTTCCTACTACCATATCTAAATCTACCATCTTTCAGTTTGAAGCCGTTCCCCTTGTCCTATCTTTACATCCCCCTGTAAAAAATTCCTCTACGGCTTTATTGTGGGTTCCTTCAAGTACTGGAAGGTTCTAGAAGGTCTCCCCAGAGCCTTCTCCCATGAACCTTGCACTTGAGAAGTAAGGTGATGATTGGTGAAGAAAACATGGCTGACTTCACTAAAGGCAAATACCTGACGAATAATACCTGACAAATTTGTTGTCCTTCACCGATGTGGTTACAGCAGTGGTACATGAGGGAAGAGCAACAGACATCATCTGCCTGGACTTGTATGAAGCATTTGATGCTGTCCTGCACGACATCCTTGTGTCATGGTTTTGTTGGATGGACCGCTCGGTAGAGAAAGAATTGGCTGGATGGTTGTGCTGAAAGAATTGTGGTCCAAGTGGAGCCCAGTGTCAAGTGCTGTCCTCAGGGTTGGTATTGGGTCCAGCACTGTTTAACATCTTTGTTGGTGACATAGACAGTGGGATCAAGGGCACCCTGAAAGTTTGCAGATGACACCAAATTGTGTGATGTGGTCAACACACTGGAGGGAAAGGATGCCATCCAGAGGGACCTGGACAGGCTTCAGAGGTGGTCTGTAAAAACCCCATGAAGTTTGACAGGGTGAAGTACCAGGTCCTTCCCATGGGTTAAGAGAAGGAATAAAAATTCAGGCTGGGCAGAGAATGGATCAAGCCTAGACCTGAGGAAAAGAACTGGTGGTGTTTGTGGACAAAAAACTCAACATGAGCCAGGAACGTATGCTTGTAGCCCAGAAATCCAGCCGTGTCCTGGGCTGCATCCAAAGCAGTGAGGCCAGTAAGGTGAGGGAGGTGGTTCTGCCTCTCTACTCTGCTCCTTTGAGACCCCACCTGGAGCACTGTATCCAGCTGTGGAATCCCCAGCACAGGAAAGGTGTTGACCTGTTGGAAAGAGTCCAGAGAAGGATATTAAGTTGATCACAGAGCTGAAGCATCTCTCCTTTAAGGAAAGGCTGAGAGATCTGGGGCTCTTCAGGCTGCAGAAGGGAAGTCTCTAGACCTCATAGCACCTTCCAGCACCTAAAGGGGACTTAAAGCTGGAGAGGGACTTTTCACAAGGGCATATTATGGTGGGACAATGGGGAATGTCCTTAAGCTGAAGGAGAGTAAGTTTAGATGGGATATTAGGAAGAAATTCTTTATTGTGAAGGTGGTAAGGCACTGGAGTGCGTTGACAGAGAGGTTGTGGACTCCTCATCCCTGGAAGTGTTCAAGGCCAGATTGGATGGGGCTCTGAGTAATCTGATCTAGTGGAATTTTCCCTGCCTGTGGCAGGGAGGTTGGAATTAATATGATCTTTAAGGTTCCTTCCAACCCAAACCATTTTCTAATTCTATCATTCTTTTCTCCAGGCTGAACAACCCCAACTCTCTCAGCCTGTCTTCACAGAAGAGGTGCTCCAGCCCCCGATCACCTTCATGGCCTTCTCTGGACTTGCTCCAGCAGGTCCATGTCCTTTTTATATTGAGGACTCCAGAGCTGGGTGCAGCACTACAGTTGGGGTGTCATGAGGGCAGAGCAGAGGGGCAGAATCACCTCCCTTGGTCTACTGGCCACGTTCTTTTGATACAGAGCAGGACATGTTTGGCTTTCTGAGCTGTGAGTGCACGTGGGTCATGTCCAGCCTCTGATCCACCAGCACCCCCACGTCCTTCTCAGGGACTGCTCTCAGTTCATTCCCTGCTCAGCCTGTGTTTGTGCTTGGATTTACCCAGACCCAGGTGCAGGAGCATCACTTGGCCTTGTTGAACCTCATGAGGTTCACGTGATTTCACTGGTTACGTTTTAGAGAGTGTTCTGCAGTGCCATTGTGGGAAGGGAGCTCTTTGGATGAGAAGTCTATTGATCCCTGTGAGTATACATTGATGCATTTGTTTACATAATTAGGATGAAGCTGACTAACCAGATGAACATAATGGATTCAATTATATAACTGTGCGTAATGTGATTTAAGACTTTGGAATGTGCTTGAAAGCAAAAAGGAGAAACAATTACACATTGCAATACAGGTTTGTTAGCTCCATGACTGTCTGTTCCCTTAAGGTGTGACATGTTTCTTTGAAGATATTTTCTTTTCCATTCTCTTTCTTAATAACCATACAAACAAAATTTTCAATATCACCCAGATTTTTATATGAGATATAGTAATATAGTAGATTATTTTAAGCAGAAGGCAGAGAGGATAATTTTTCATGCTTAAAGCAGTACTTCTAAGTTCTTGCTGTATAATCAAATGGCTTCTTATTATAAAATGCTTGAACTGAGAGGAACAGACACCAAAACCCTGTATTTTCTCTATTTGTCTTGTTGAGTACTGTATGTATCATCCCACTGAGTCCTGCTATGATGAGCTCTGACTCAGTTTTTGACATTACCACTTAAATTTCACTTGTCCTCTTTTGCCCCTGTCCTTCAGGACTTTTACTTGGTGAACTGTCCACATGCAATAAAATGGAGATGCTTAAATTAATGAGGTCTAGGTACCAGTAAATTTCTTAGAGGTAATATTTACAAACTTCCATTAGGAGGTTTAACTCCTCAGCCATACCTCTTTTAAAAAAAAAGTATTAAAAAAAGTTGTCAGAGTAATGAAATGGGTGGATTTAAGACTTGCTTGACTTTCCACACTACCACCCTGCCTCTGACTCAGTCCTTTCTATAAACAATAAATCAATTTTAAGGCCATGGAGCAAATCCACCTTTGGCATAAGTTGACACAGTCTCATTGTTGCTTCCACTTACATTGCACAGACTATTGCCAAGCACAGTTGTAATAGAACCTATCTGGAAATCTGACTCTGTCATTGTAGTCTTATTTTGCCAGATAGGTTTTTTTTATTTGTTCAGCTTCCTTAAACAACAAAACAGGGCTTTCCAGTTTGGAATTTGATAATTTAAGTCCCACTTAAACTAACAAAAAAGGGTTTTCAAAGAGATTGCTCTCAGGAACGAATAGGATTCATTCATGTGCTGTACTTTCCATAAGATCAACTGTTCAAATGGGCTGTTATTTTAAGAAGCTACTGCCATTACTGAAGCGGGGTGGGAGGATGAGGGTGGAGGAATGATTTTGGAAAGAATTTACAGTGTATAAATGGTTGCACTTCCTTGTCCTAAAGTTATTTTGTCAGTGTGCCAGTCCATCACTGCCATGTTTGCATGTTTCTGCAAGGTACTGAACTAGAATTAAATGCTTTTGGCTATTAAGAGAAACAATAGATCTCTGTACATTTTTTTGAACTGCAACTGCATCAGCTGTTGTTTAATAAAATGGGTCTGACAATAGCACAAAAAAGCTGTAGAAACCTCCATAGATTTGCTCTTTAAGGACTCTTTCACAAAACTATTGCCAATAACAGTTACTGATATATTTTTGTTTGAAAGAGAATGTTCATTCCTTGGGGGCTGAACTAAAAATAAATTTTGGAGCATATTCCAACTGCAAATACTTTATTATGTACAGAGTATTCATTTTTGTTTTCTTCCTTTCAGATCTTACTGTATAAGGAGGTGGGGTGAGTGCATGTAGAACATCACTTTTCAAGAAGTAAATCAGGTTTTAACTACCTTTGAGAAAAAATGTTTCCTTGTATGTATATAGAATCATAGAATATGCTGAGTTGGAAGGGACCCAGAAAGATCATCAGAGTCTGACTCCTTGCCCTTAACAGGACAACCCCAAGAATCACCCCGTGTGCCTGAGACTGTTGTCCAAACACTTCATGAACTCTGTCAGGTCACAGCTTGGTGCTGTGACCACTTCCCTGGGGAGCCTGGTCAGTACCCAACCACCCTCTGGGTGAAGAACCTTTTCCTGATATCCAACCTAAGCCACATCAACACAACTTTAGGCCTTTCCTTTGGGTCCTGTCACTGGTCACCATAGAGAAGAGATCAGTGCCTGCCCCTCTGCTTCATGTCATGAGGATGGTGAAGACCATGATGAGGTCTCCCCTCAGTCTCCTCCAGGCTGAACAGACCAAGTGACCTCAGCCACTCCTCATACGGCTTCCCCTCAAGGTCCTTCCCCATCCTTGTGGTCCTCCTTTGGATGCTCTCGAAGAGCTTTGTATCCTTCTTGTATTGTGGCACCCAAAACTGCACACAATATTCAAGGTGAGACTGCCCCAGTGCAGGTCCCTTTCTATCTCCCTGTGTTCCAGCATCTTGTTCCCGAATCTGTATGTGCCTCCAGAGTTGCCTCGTCCCAGGTGCAGAATGTGGCACTCGCCCTTGTTGAACTTCATAGAGTTGGAGATTGCCTGGCCCTCTAATTTGTACAGGTCTTTCTGCGTATTCTCTCTGCCTTTTGGGGAATCAACAGCTCCTCCCAATTGTCTGCAAACTTATTTAGTATCCCTTCAAATCCTGCATCCAAGTAATTTATGAAGATGTTGAAGAGCACTGGGCCTACAGTGGAGCCTTGTGACCCCCCAGGTCACCAGTCTGATGTCACCCCATTCACTGTAATTCTTTGCACCCCATCCATGAGCCAATGAATAGACATGATGTATTCATCCATCTGTGATGGACATTTTGTCCGGAAGGATACTGTGAGATACAGTATCAAAAGCTTTACTGAAATACAAAAATGTTACATCAACTGGCTTCGTTGGATCAGCTGGGAGGGTTACCTTGTCATGAAAGGGAATTGGGTTTGACAAGCAGGACTTTCCCCTCATGGAGCCATGCTGGCTGTGAGCAATGAGTGCATTATCTTTGAGGTGTTTTTCAATACCTCCCAGAATAATCTTCTCCATAACTTTACCAGGCACTCAAGTGAGACTAACGAGCCTGTAGTTTCAGGGTCATCCTTCTTGAAAATTGGGACAGTGTTAGCCAGCTTCCAGTCAGTTGGGACTTCCCCAGACTGCTGTTCAAAAATCATCAAGAGAGCTTTTGCAATGACATCAGCAGCTCTTTGGGTATTTTCAGATGAATCCCATCAGGCCCCATAGATTTCTAGGGACCCAGCTGGAGCGGCAGGTCCCACACAAGTTCAGGGTCAACTGAGAGTTTATTATTCTCACAGCCACAGTCCTTCAGCTCAGGGCACTGGGACCCCCTTAGCCAGTGACCCTTTAGTGTAGAAGACAGAGGCAAATAAAGTACTAAACACCTCTGCCTTGTCCATGTCTCTGTTTGTGAAGTGACCATCCTCATCCTGTAATGGGCTCATGTTATTTCTGCACTGCTTTTTGCTATTAGTGTATTTAAAATAACTCTTTCTATTCTCCCCAAGGTTCTATCCAGCTTCAACTCCAACTGAGCTTTGGCTACATGAATTTTCTTCTTACAGTGGCAGGCATCATCTCTGTATTGCTCCCACACCATCTGACCTTTGCTTCCACTGGGCATACTCCTTCCATTTTTGCCTTAGCTCCAAAGGAAGATCCCTGCTCAGCCAAGCTGGCCTTCTGCCTCATCTGCTTGACTTCTTACATTTTGGAATTGCTGCTCTTGTGCCCGTAGGAGGTGGTGCTTAAAAAGTGAACCCCAGAACTTTCAAAAGTGTTTTTCTGGGGGACTTTATTCGGTAGTTCCCTGCGTGGCCTGAAGTCTGCTCTCTTCATGTTCAAAGTTGAAGTTTTGCTGGCACTTTTCCTTCTGCCAGCAGAGATTTTAAACTCGATTTCTTCGTGGTTGCTGGGGCCAAGGTGGCCACCAACCAGCCCTTCACTTACGAGACCCTCTCTGTTAACAAGCAACAAATCACCCTTTAACAGTCCTGTATAGCCAGTGAGTAAGTCCAGTGGAGAGTGGAGACTGACAGTAGATTGTTGCGGCTGAAGGAAGTCACACCACCACTGAGTGCTTCTCTGCTGGATGTTCTGGAACTTCAGTATGAACTGGAGTCCAGGGCAGCAAAGCGATGCCGCCATCGACATTGCCAATGTGCTTTTCTCTGCTCCTTTAGCAGCAGAGTGCAGGCAACAGATCACATTCACCTGGAGGGGCATCCAACTAGGCGTCCTCAGTCTAACACCATGCTTTTTTTGGTACAGACTCTGTGTCACCTCTTAAAAGTGTTTAAACACTTAAGTCAGGAAAGCATATTAGTGTACTCTCTTTTGAAAATCACACAAGGGTAGGAACTGCAAGAAAGGTCTCCTGCCGGAATATTGCCTGAGGATTGTCACATCTCCAGGAATGGAGTTCACTGGTGTTCCAGAGACCTGATCTTATCTCTGAGAAAAAAATATTTTTTAATATACTTTCATCACAGTGTTTAATTTATGATGGTCCAGATGGTCACAATAATGTCTAGGTTTCAGAACATGGACAAAGTAAGGAAGACCACAGGGATCTCAACTTGTGTTTTATCTCTAGCCAACAGATGGCTGAAATCTGGTTCTTATTCCAAAATTTCTTGTAAAGTTTATTTCCATGGGAGATATGTTTGTAGGAGTGTTTGTCTCTCCAAATCTTTCCTGAAGTTCTTTTCAGGTTCAGATCATGATTGGGTTTTTTTGTCTCCCGCTTGCTCTGCAGCGTTGTTATGAATACAGTTTAAGATGTCGATATTAAGTTTCTGGAAAACTTGCTTTCCACTTTTGACAAACACTTAAAAATTCTAATGACACTGTAGGCCATGGTTGGACAAAGCTGTCTGCTGCCAGGATGCTAAATTGGGCTAATTAACTTTCTATTACACTCGGTATGAGTTAATTGTTGATGTATAGTGAGAGGAAATGCTCTTATCTCTGTAACAGAGGAGCAACACTTAACTTTGATTTTATGATTTGGCAATACATGAAAAAATCCACATTGCATACAAACATCACTATATTGACAATCATGCAGGCTTTTAAATGAGATCTGTAGAGTGGAATTCATGACATTGGTTTGTTTCTGGCTCTTGACTGAGACTGTGTATGCTATTTCTGATGGTTTTGAGCATGTGACCCCTCACTTAGACTTGGAGACTTCATGATCCACTTTTTAGTTCTTGCCTATACTTCTGATGGGACTTGAAATCGACATCTTTCAGGACCTATAATACACATTTTAGAAGCAATTTTATAAGACACTTAAACATTTTTATACCTTTATGTTACTAAAAAAAAAAAAAAA
>VXAY01003115.1:48134-95053 GCA_013399855.1 Oxyruncus cristatus | reverse complement strand
TCTCTGTCTCTCTCTCTCGCAGGGCAAGGCGACGCCCGCCATGAGCTCGTCGGCGCTGCTGGCCGAGGGCCCCCTCGACCCGCCGGTGCTGCTGGCGGACATCAAGACGGAGCCCCCCGAGGAGCTGCTAGCCAGCGACTGCAGCCAGCCCCAGGCTGAGCCCGTGGATCTCTCGCTCAACAAGTCTAAGGTGGCTCCTGCCTCTGCACCGCCACCACCACCGCCTCCCTCCTCCTCGGTGCAGTCCTCGCCCATGTTGGTGGCCCCACCGCTGCCCGCACCCGCCACCGTGTCCATCCCGCCCTCGGGCCTCAGCTCCACCTCGGCCATCCCGGCCGTGCTGTCGCCCGGCTCCATCCTGGCATCCACACAGGGCAGTGGCGGGCAGCAGATCCTGCACGTCATCCACACCATCCCCTCCGTCAACCTGCCCAGCAAGATGGGCAACCTGCAGACCATCCCCGTGGTGGTGCAGTCGCTGCCTGTCGTCTACACCACCGTGCCCACAGACGGCGTCACCGCCATCACCGTGCCCCTCATCGGGGGCGACGGCAAGAACGCAGGGTCTGGTAAGGGCAGCCCTGACATTTGGGGGGGTGGGGAGGGGGTGTCTGTCTTACCTCACTCTTTAAGGGAACCAGGTTTCTCCACTGTGGGGTGGCCCCCCACGTACTGTGTGCCACCTTCACCCTCAGCCCCCAGCCTGTGCCCCTCAGGGGACACGGGCAGGGCGGGGACACGCGGGGCATGGCACTGCCTGTCCTCCACCCATGCTGCTGCTGGCAGCCTGCCTGCCCTTCCTACTGGCTGCCTGCTGCCAGCAGCTCTGGTTTCAGTTCACCTGCTTCCCGTGCCCCCCACAATCCCCTTTCCCAGGACATTCCCTGGATGTGCCCTCCTCTGGGCAGGAGCAGGCAGCCAAAAGGTTGTTCCCCCCAGTTGTTCCCTGCCTCAGTGGCTTCTCCATGCGCTCAATTGGATTGGATTCCACGGGGGGACAGACAGTGTTCGGAGCTCTACAGGAGCATGGGGATGGTGGTTTTGATGCTGTGGGGGTGGGTGGTTTTGGGGGTGTCCCTTTTCTGTGCACAGCAGCCTTACCCCTTCCCTCGTTGTGTGCCAACAGCTTTCCTATCCCGGACCCCACCTGTGAAAATGGACCCAGGCTCCGTGTTCCCCATGGACATGAACAGTGACAGCGAGGACAGCGCCTCGGAGAGTGGCCCATCTCCGTTCCAGGACCTCCAGAGAGAGTGAGTCTCGCCCTGTCTGTGCCTCCCCTCCCTGTTTGTGCCCCCTGGGTGCCCCACAGAGCCCAGGGGTGCCAGGGTTGTGTCTCCAGCCCTCCGTCCTCCCGCAGGCCAGCAGTGAGGGGGCCTAGGGCCGACTCCCCCGACCTGAAGAAGCGGCGCATCCACCAGTGTGACTTCGAGGGCTGCAACAAGGTCTACACCAAGAGCTCCCACCTCAAAGCCCACCGGAGGATACACACAGGTGGGAGCAGGAGCAGTGTCCCCAGAACTCCCGTGGGCTGAGGGTACCCGGGGATGGGCTGGGAGGGTGATGATGGGTCACCCCTGGGCTCTGCGGTGACCTTTTGGGTGTGCTGGCACTCTGTGCCAGAGCTAGGAGACACTTTGGGGGCTTGGGGAGGCCTTTTAGGGGGTGCAGAGCCCTTTGAAAAAAACAGAGAGGGGCCTCAGGGTGCTGGCACCCTGTGTTAAGGCTGAGGGCCTTCCTCTGGGGTCATAGGGGGCTCTTGGGAGGTACCCTCTGTAGGCACATGGTGTTCTGTGGGGGGTGCTGTCACCCTCTGTCAGGGTTCAGGGTGGCTACCTTAGGTACCTTTGGGGCACTTGGGCCCTGTGTTGGTACCCGAGGCCGTGTGTGATCCATCCCTGGGCTCAGGGGTGACCCTTTAGGGGTTCTGGCAGCCTCTGCAGAGACTGGGGAGTCCCTTTGGGGGCTCAGGGTGCTGGCACCCTGTGTCAGGGTACCTTGGGCTCTCTTATGCTCTGTGCTGGCCCTTTTGTGGGGTCCTGGTACTCGGGGCCACATGTGGTCCGTCCCTGGGCTCAGTGGTGGCTCTTTGGAGGCACCAGGGAATTGTCCTTCCCTGGGAATAGCCAGGGAGCACATGGGGGTTGCTGTGGCAGCGCTGACCCTTCTGTGTCCCCCCTCCCACAGGTGAGAAGCCCTACAAGTGCACGTGGGAAGGCTGCACCTGGAAGTTCGCCCGCTCGGACGAGCTGACGCGGCACTTCCGCAAACACACAGGCATCAAACCCTTCCGCTGCTCGGACTGTGACCGCAGCTTCTCCCGCTCCGACCACCTGGCCCTGCACCGCCGGCGGCACGTCATGATGTGAGCTCAGGGTGCCAGGGGTGCCAGGGGGCTCGCATGCCCCTCCGTGTGCAGGGACTGTGGGAGCGGAGAGGCCGAGCTAACTGTGAGCAGCCTGTGCCCGCTGCGGGAGCCCCGCTGGCACGGTGCGGGAAACTATGGATTCGGGACTGCTCCTCCTTCTTTCTTGACCCCAACTCTTCTGTTTCCTGGGATTCTTCTCCCCACTCGGCACAGCTGGGGGCTCCTCCTTGACTCCTCACCTGGGATTCATCCAGCAGCTGCCTCCTGACCTGCATCTCTTCAGCCTCCTGCCCGTTCCGCCTGGTGTGCTTGCTGTCCCCTGCCACCTGCCAGTGCCCGTGGGCAAGATCTGGGAGGCCGTGGCAAGGACAGGGGGGCAGGGAGGCCCTTGTGCAGGAGCGGTTGGCCTCTTCCCTCTCCATCCCAGACACTGTCCCAGCAGGAGATGGGACCCTGGAGTGTCACCTCTGTGTGTCCTTTGGTGCGTGCTGGGCTTTGTGGGAAGTGCTGGGGTCACGTCGAGGGCCAGGAGGAAAAGAGGAAGCAAGAAGAGGGGGAAAGACAACCCCACAGTGACCCACAAACAAGGCCACCACCACCACCACAAAAAGGGAGACTCTGTGGAACGTGAAACTTTGATTTTATGGAATTTTAAGAGGGGGTGGGACAGGGTGGGGGGGATGAGAGCCACCAACTCTCGGGTTTTTTGGAAGCCTCCGGGCCACGTGAAGCGTTTCTAAGTTAAACCAGCGGCTGTGGCCACACACTTTGCTTTTTAATTATTGTTTTTGTGGAGTGTTTCTTCTTCCTCCTCCCCTCCCCAGCCAACCTTCCCCTGGTTGCTGGGAGGGTGGCAGGATTTGGGGTTGAAGCTGTTGGGTGGTGGGAAGGATGATGGGGGGTCATGACAGCCTAATCATCAGGCTGTCCCTGCAGGGGCTGGTTTGAGGGACAAGCTTCCCAAAAAGTCTCTTGGAGCTGGTGCCTTTGCCTTGGCTGATTGGGGAGGGGACAGCTGGTGTGGGGAGGGTCTGGGGGGGGCAGTTCAGAGACCTGTGGCCGCTGAAAACAACTGATGGCAGCTTGGGGAACTGCTTTTCCTCTCCACTTCCAGGGTGTTCCGTGGGCAGAGCTTTGTGATTTCCTGACCCCCCTGGGGCTGGGCACGGCCAGGCGGTGACTCTGGGTGGGCACAGGTGATTCAGGTGAAGTGCCAGGTCCTGCATTTGGGCACAACAGCCCCCCAGGAGCCACAGGCCTGGGGCAGAGGAGCTGGGAAGCTGCCAGGTGGGAAAGAATGTTTCAAATATATTAATGGCAGTGTAGAAATGATGTCATCCTGTTCCAGGATGAGGGTGGTCACCTCACCAGCAGGGACAAGGACAAGTAGAGGGGTTTAACCCTTTCTTTGTCTCCATCTTCAACATGGATGATGGACCAAGGGGGGGGTCTCAGTACCCTGAGCTGCAGGACTGTGACTGCAAACTGATCAACTCCAAGGGGAGCCTGAAATCCCATGGGATCTGCTGCTCCAGCTGGATCCCTACAAATCTATGGAGCCTGATGGGATTCATCCCAGAATCCTCAAGGAGCTGCTGATGTCATCACAAAACTTCTCTCCGTGATTTTTGAGTGGTCTTGGGAATCCAAGGAGTTCTCAGCTGACTGGAATCTGGAGAATGTTGTCCGCATTTTCAAGAAGGGCAAAAAGGAGGACCCTGGAAATGCCAGGCCTGCCCGTCTCAATTCAGTGCCTGGCATAATCATGGAAAAGATTATTCTGGGAAGGACTGAAAAACACCTGGAGGACAACTGGTCAAGGGAAAGACCTGCTTATCCATCTTGATTTCATTCTGGGACAGGGTGACCTGGCTGATCTAGGAAAGCCAGGAGATGGAATCTTTTGGGACTTCTGCTAAGCCTTCCATACTGTCTCTCCCAGGATCCTACTGGACAAACTCAGCCCACAGCTGGATAACTGTGTTACAGGATGGGTGGGCAACTGAGCACAAATTGTGGCAGTGGCTGGGGTGACAGCAGGTGACACTGGTCACTAGTGGGGTCACTAAGGTTCTGTCCTCGGTCTTGTGCTCTTCACCATCTTCAGTAACCTGACCTGACCTCACCCCAGAACTCGAAGGGATACTGAGTAACTTTGCCAACAACGCTAAACTGGGAGGAGCTGTTGACTTCCTGGAAGAGAGGGAGGCCCTGCAGAGGGACCTGCACAGATCAGAGAGGAGCAACCACCAACCACATGGAGTTTGCCAAGGGCAAAGACCGGATTCTGCCCCTGGGATGGGGCAACCCCAGATGTATGGACAGACGTGGGAATGAGAGGCTGGAAAGCAGCTGTGGGAAGACACCTGTGGGTCCTGGTCAGTGGCCAGTTGGCCATGAGTCAGCAGTGCCCTGGCAGCCAGGAGGGCCAACTGTGCCCTGGGGGCATCAGGCCCAGCATCTCCGGCCAGGCCAGGGAGGGGATTGTTCTGCCNGTGGGAATGAGAGGCTGGAAAGCAGCTGTGGGAAGACACCTGTGGGTCCTGGTCAGTGGCCAGTTGGCCATGAGTCAGCAGTGCCCTGGCAGCCAGGAGGGCCAACTGTGCCCTGGGGGCATCAGGCCCAGCATCTCCGGCCAGGCCAGGGAGGGGATTGTTCTGCCCTGCTCTGCCCTGCGGCGGCCTCACCTCAATATTGGGGCAGTTTGGGCACCATAATATGAAAAAGACATGAAGCTGTTGGCATCCAAAGGAGGCCACGAGGATGGGGAAGGGTCTGGAAGGGCTGTATGAGGAGCAGCTGAGGGCACTTGGTGTGTTCAGCTGGAGGAGACTGAGGGGAGACCTCACTGGGATCTTCAACATCCTCACGAGGGGCAGGAAAGGGGCAACTCCGATCTGTGATCAGTGACAGGACCTGAGGATTGGCTAGAGCTGTGTCAGGGCAGGGTCAGGTTAGATCTCAGGAAAAGGTTCTTCCCCCAGAGGGTGGTTGGGCACTGAACAGGCTCCCCAGGGCAGTGGGCACAGCCCTGAGGCTGCCAGAGCTCCAGGAGGGTTTGGCTGATCCTCTGGGGCACAGGGTGGGATTGTTGGGGTGTCTGTGCAGGACCAGGAGTTGGACTGATGATTGTTGTGGGTCCCTCCCAACTCAGGGTATTCCGTGGTTCTTTGAAAGGACCTGGAAGAGCAAGTGTCCCAGCCGTGGTGTGGCAGCAGGTCCCTGGCAGTGCCCATCCCTGTGCTGGCACTGCTGAGGCACCTCCAGTGCTGAGGGCAGTTCTGGGCTCAGGGGGGACCTTCTGGCTCTGCAACTCCCTGACAGGAGGGGGGAGCCGGGGGGGGTCGGGCTCTGCTCCCAGGGAACAAGGGACAGGAGGAGAGGGAACGGCTCCAGCTGTGCCAGGGGAGGCTCAGGTTGGATATTAAGTAAAAGTTCTTCAGGGGAAGGGCTGTGCAACCCTGGCACAGCTGCCCGGGGGAGTCACTCCTGGGGGGATTTANTTGTTCGACCCGACGGGCAATTTGAGCCTCCTGAGCTGTGAGATTTATACAAACCCGTTTTGTCGACACTGAAAGCAGTCGGGTTTGCTCCGTGTGTGTCGTGCTTTGGGGCAGTGTGGGGCGAGGGGGGGCTGGCAGCAGTGCGAGCTCCCCTGCCCCCTCCGTGCCAGGAGAGGGGCCAAGCTGGGCACAAGGATGGAATTGAGACTCTCTGATCCCCATCCATGAGATGATTTGGGAACTGGAGAGCCAGGGAGTGGTCAGGTCCTTCCTCTGGCAGTCACTGTTTGCCTTCCCCTGGAGGATGTCCAGTATACCTGTGGTGGTTTAGGAGTGGCATCCCCCCATTTAGTGTTCCCACTGAAACACCCCAGAGCACTCAGGGTGGACGGGGAGGAGAAGTGGCATAAAAAGGTAAAGATCAGGTCGAGATAAGAACAATTAACCAGAGACAGCAGTGACATGAGAAAACAAACACTACCAACACCAACAACAGAGTGTTCGAGGCAGGGAATGATTCCCAGGTGATCCCTCACCACGTGGAACCATCTGACCCCACATCTTGCAAAGCTGGGGAGAACCCCCCAGACTCCATCCCCCTCTACGTGACTGCGGTGGGATCAATAACCTGGGTCCTGCTTCTCCTGGAGCTGCACACGTTAACCCTGTCCTGGCCAGAACCAGCACATTGCCCACCCCTGTGGTGGGCTGGACCCTCGTGGATGCCCTGTGCCCATCTATGCTGACCCATCACCGCCCTTCACAGCTGGGCAGGGAGAGAAAATCCAACCCAAAATTCAGGAGTTGCAATAAGGACAGGGAGAGGCCTCTCACTGATCACTGTCATGGCCAAAACAGACCCAACCTGGGGATTTTAATTGAATTTATTACTAAGAAAATTAGAGGAGGAGAATGAGAAGTAAAATAAAGCTTAAAACCCCCTTTACCCTGCCCCTCCCTCCTTCCCGGGCTCTGCCTCCTCCCTCCAGTGGTGCAGGGAAATGGGAATGGGAGGCACTGTCAGGTCATCCCACATTCCTGATGCTGCTCAGGGAGAGGGGTCCTTCCCCTGCTCCAAAGTGGGGTCCCTCCCACGGGAGACAGTTCTCCATGGACTTCTCCAGTGTGAGTCCTTCCCCCAGGCTATAGTTCTTCAGGAACTGCTCTCGCATGGGCCTTGCCTACATGTAGATCCAACGTTTGAAGGTCCCACCACACGTGGCTCTCAGTCTGGTCTGTAACAGTCCATTATTCCATTCAGCTTTCCCAGAGGCTGGTGCATGAGAGGGAATGTGATCCCCCTGCTCCATCCGGAGCTCTCTGGCCCAGGGAGGGCTCCACGCAGCTGGTTTCACAAGGACTCCCACTGTCCCACTCAGTTCTCTTTGGGGGCCATGTCACCACAGGACTTGATTGCTGTGCCCAGGATGGTGTTCCATGGGCACAGTGGGTGGCACTGGCTGCTTGTGGACGTGCCAGGTGAGCTCCTTGGAGCGGGCCAACTTCCAGGTGCCGCCTCCCCAGGGGCACTTGTAGGGCTTCTCAGCCGTGGCGGGGGAGCAGAGAGGGGGCAGCGCTGCTACAATGACCCCCACGCGCCTCCCGGCAATTCCCAGGGAAGGGCAATCCCTCAGTAATTCCCAGAGCAGGGCAATCCCTCGGCACCTCCCCCCAGCCCTCGCCCAGCGCGGGCCGCGGGCGCCACCGGGTGCCCGAGCGCTGCCGTCGGGTCCCAACAGCAGCACAGCCCGGCCTGGATTTTGGGGGACACTGCCCTGCGCAGAGGGACCCTCCAGGCGCTGGGGCTGGTGAGGAGGGGGAGCCCCAGCTGGGCACTTCGGGGGCTTGGGGAGGTTTTTTGGGGTAGCAGGCGCTTTCTGAAAAAAACCAGAAAGCGGTCCTTCATGGGCTCAGGGGTGTGTTTGGGAGTTGTGTACCCTCCGCCGGAGACCGGGGAGTCCGTCTGGGGGCTCAGAGTGCTGGCACCCTGTGCCAGGGCTGGGGTGTTTCCTCTGGGGACAGGAGGGGCTCTTGGGAGGTGCCCTTTGGGTGCACGGGGAGCCCTTTGGAGATGCTGCCACCCTCTGTCAGGGTTCAGGGCGGCCCCTTTAGGTACCTTTATGGCACTTCTTGGGCTCTGTGCTGGCCCTTTTGGGATCGCTGGTACACAAAGCCATGTCCCGGGGCCCCTCCTGCCCGCCACCCCCAGGCTGGTTATGGGGGCTCCCGGTGCCCCCGTGTGCGGGGCTGGGACCCCCGCCTGTGCCGTGGGGGCTGCTGGAGCAGGGCAGTGTCCCCCAAAATCCGGGCCGGGCTGTGCTGCTGTTGGGACCCGACGGCAGCGCTCGGGCACCCGGTGGCGCCCGCGGCCCGCGCTGGGCGAGGGCTGGGAGGAGGTGCCGAGGGATTGCCCTTTCCTCGGAATTGCCGGGAGGCGCGTGGGGGTCGTTGTGGCAGCGCTGCCCCCTCTCTGCTCCCCCCCCACGGCTGAGGAGCCCTACAAGTGCCCCTGGGGAGGCGGCACCTGGAAGTTGGCCCGCTCCGAGGAGCTCCCCCGACTCCCGCAGCCACACGGGCATCAAGCCCTTCCTCACCTCGGGAGCCGTGGCAAGGACAGGGGCAGGAGGGCGATGGGCTCTTCCCTCTCCATCCCCACTCACTGTCCCAGCAGGAGAAGATATGTCAGATGTCTCAGAATCCCAGAATCACTGAGGTTGGGAAAGATTTCTGAGACCATCGAGTCCAACCTGTGCCTGCCCCCCACCTTGTCCCACAGCCCAGAGCACTGAGTGCCTGCCACGCCCAGGCCTTCCTTGGACACCTCCAGGGCTGGGGACTCCACCACCTCCCTGGCCAGCCCCTGCCAATATTTAATTACTCTTTCTGGGAAGAAGTTTTCCTTGATATCCAATCTCAAACTCCCCTGGAGCAACCTGAGGCCACTGCCTCTCATCTTGTCACTTGTTACCTGTCACGTTACCGACCCCCTCCCCCCCCCCGGCTCTCCCCTCCTGTCAGGGAGTTCCAGAGCCAGAAGGGCCCCCCGAGTCGTCTATTCTCCAGGCTGAGCCCCCCCAGCTCCCTCAGCTGCTCCTGTTGCTCCAGCCCCTTCCCAGCTCCGCTCCCTTCCCTGGACCCATCCCATAAAGCAATTTATTCCCGGCACAGTGGCGCAGAAACAACCCGAGCAGGTACCTCAGTGGAGGACCCACATCAAAGGAACCCCGGCCTTTTATCCCCTCCCAGTCCAAGCGCTTTTCCTCTGGATTCCCTGGCTTCTGCTCTGTCTCCCAGTGTCTGTCCACCCATCTTCGGGCTTCTTGTTAACCAAAACATCCCCATCTCTCTGCTGTTCCCTCTGCAAAGCCGAGCTCTCAAGCTGATGCGGCTGCTCCCGTGTCCTTCCTTCCCCCAGAGAAGGGAGAACGCGGGGGGGAGCTCTGAGCCCCTCGGGGGCTGGGGCTGCTCCGTTCCCCGGGTCTTTGGGGCCAGCCCTGGGTCCCCCCAGGCGGGGACTCCATCCCACCCCTGCTCTGCTGCGAGCCCTGGGGCGGGTCTGTTTTCGCTTTTGTTGTTCGACCCGACGGGCAATTTGAGCCTCCTGAGCTGTGAGATTTATACAAACCCGTTTTTTTGACACACGAGTAACCCCGGGAAGAGCAGGGTTCGCTCCGCGAGTGCCGTGCTTCGGGGCAGGAGAGGGGCCGAGCCGGGCACAGCGATGCGTTTGGGTTTAATCGTCTCCCTTTTCCCAGGAACTGGGAAAGAAATTTCAGCGCTGTGGAAAAATGCGTTTTTTCCTTCCTTTTGAACAACTCCAGCGGGACACAGCAGCGCCTCGCCCTGCCTCTGGCGTCAGCAGTGACCCCTCGAGGCGAACCCCTCACCCGCCCCTGCGGCATCCCCGGACCCCCAGGTGGAGCAGGGGGGGACAAACCCCTCCGAAGTGGTAGTGAAGGGGTTGGTGGTGTCCCACCACTGCCCCTCTCCGACAGCCTTCCCTGTTGCCGTGGCTTTATTTTTATTTATTTATTTATTTACCCTGCTTTATTTTTATTTTTAATTTTTTAAATTTCTATGTTATGTTTAAGTTCTACTTTATTTTTGAATTTATTCTTATTTTTATATCATTTTATTTTTATATTGTTTTTATTTTAACTTTTATATATTATTTTTAATTTTTTATTTTATTTTATTTTTATTTTTGAATTTTATTTTTATTTAATTTTTATTTTATTTTTACTGTGGGCTTTTATCTTTTTTACGTTGGCTCAGTGGCTTCTTAAAAAAAAAAACTTTTTAAAGGCAAAAAAAAGGAATCTTTAAATGCAAAAAAAGGACTTTTTAAAGAAGCTCAGCCAAATATCCCCTGAATGCCTGGGAGCAGGTGATGGTTTTCCAGGGAGACACGTGTCCATCGTGGAAGCAGCGGGGGCAGCCGAGCTCCTCCCTGCGCTGCTCCAGTTTGCCGGTGGAGGAGCCAGAGGAACTGCAACAAAAGAGAGGAAGTTTTCCAAGGAAAACCCAAGGTGTTGTGTGAGATTTTGGCCCTTGTGGCCCAAACCCTGAGCCAGCCCCCGGGGGTGGTGCTGAGACCTGGCAGGGGAGAAACTCGCTGCACTGATGATGGGACAGCTCTGGTATCCCCATGTCACCCCTGCCAGCTGCCAGCCACACGTTTGTCTTATCCCAGAGAGGGAAAAGTGTCTCAGGTGCCAGTGCTGGCTGAGCTCACTCCAGTGGGAATGTGCTTTCAGGGAAAAGTGCCTTTTGCCCTGGATTTCCCCCCTGTATCCTGCCTTGTCTCTCCTGCATGTGGGCATTTGGCTGGAGGTGCCAGTCTGTCATTCCAGAGTGGAGGCAAACACTCCAGCCCCTGAGCAAACACCCCTCCTGCCCAGAGGGTGCCTCATGGGATGATGCCCTTATTTCATGAGATGAGCTGGGGAAGGACTCAGACCACCCCACCCCCTTTGTGGGACCCCCTGTGCTCTGTCTGGCTCCAGTGTCACCTCCTTCATCCTTTCTCCTGCTGCTGGGACACCTTTGGTGGTGCTGGAGCTCAACATCTGCGTGGTGGGGTGCAGCCCCCAGGTCTTGGGGGAAGGCACAGAGCTTTGGGGTTCACACAGGGCCCTGTGACACACACACGTGACACAGGGACATCAGTCCCCTCTCAGTTGGCATCACCCTGTGGTTGGAGAAGATGCCAAGCTCCTGCCCAGCTGCTGGAATCATCATCCCAGGAGGTCCAGACTCTGCCCTCCCAGGTGAGGCCCTCAGGACACTAATTGGCCATAATTGCTGTGAGCAGCCCCACTCAAGACCCCAACCACAGCTGTGGGCCCATTTAAGCTCAGCCTGGGGCCCTCAGCTTGCCCTTTTGTTGTGCTGGAGGTGATTTGGCATCTCCACACCCATAGACTCTCCTGGCTCTCTGCCTTGGACCTGCCTCATCCCTGTGATCCTGTTGGTGTCCAGGCCCAGAGCAAGATGAACCCTCCAGGGAGGTCTGTGCCACCCCCTTTCTTGGGGCAGGTGGTCCCTGAGCTTCAGCAAAGTCCCTCAGTGGCTGCAGAGCTGCCAGACCCTGTGGAATGAGGGAACATCCAGCTCCACATCCTCTGGGGGGGTTCTCCAGTGGCTGGCTGGGGTTGTGCTCGTGGCTTGGCTCTTCCCTTAGTGGGTCCTGGAGGGTCTCCCTGTGTGGTGGGAGCAGATGGTGTTCCCAGCATGGTCTGACTGGGCACAGGCAGCAACAGGTCAGACCGGGTTGGACTGGGGGAACTGGGCGTTGCTGCAGCTCTTGGGGTTGGCTTTGTTTTTGGGCACTGCCCTCCCCGGTGGGCTCAGGGAGGGCAGGGCGTTAAACCCCTCCGTGCAGGGGTGCCCCTGGGCTGGGTTCCCTGCGTGGAGCCGGGGAGTGGATCCTGTTGCAGAGCCCCCAGGTTCATCCCAGCAGCCCAGATGGGAACATGGGGAACCACCCTGCTTGGTTTCCAGGTTTGGCAAAGGTCTGAGCCTGGGTTTTTGGGGATAAAAAAGGCAGATACCATCCCCTTCCTCCCACCTGTCATTTGTCCTGGAGATTTACCTCAGCCTCAGGCCCTTCTGCTTCCTCCCTTCCCTCCTTCTTTCCCAGGAATGCCTGGAATAGCCGCTCAATTTCCCTGCCGGGGGCTGTAATACCTCCCAGTGCTCCAGCACCACCCAGCTAGGGTCACTGGGACCTCCCCAGCTCCACGGGGCTCTTTCCCCGTCCCCTGCCTGCTCTTTTCCCTGGCCGGGATAGGAATTTAGCAATCCAAATCGCTCCCTGCTGCAGATGAGCAGCAACTGAGGGGGGTCTGCAGCCTGGCTGGGGGGTCCTGGTGTCTGGTGGCACCCTTTGGGTTCGCAGGGGATGGCAATGGCTTTGTCCCAGGGGTGCCACTCTCATCCCTCTCCTCGCTCCGGGTTCACCTGAGGTCCCTCCGGACGGTTCCCCGGCACTTTCCCGAGGGGTGCGGGGCCTCTCCCGGCACTGCTCAGACTGGTTTAGCAAGTGGATGATGGGGCGGCCGCTTCTCCTTTGAAGGGCTCCCGGGAAGGGATTTGATGGCTGGAAAACCTCCCGAGGAGGAGAAAGGAAGAGACAAAAATAGGTGGTTTTGGGTTTCGCTGGGGGAGCGGGGCAGACGCGGGGTGGCTCCGGCAGCTTCGCGGACCTTTGTCTGCTGGTCGTGTGGAAGGGCAAGGGGGGTTTGTCCCCCTTCCCTGGCCAGCCTGTGACTCCCAGAGGAATCCCGACCAGCACCCAGGCTGAACCAGGAGCGCCTGGCCGCAGGGAGGCAGAGAGGATTTGGGATGTCCATCACAGCACAGCAAGAGGTCGGTGCTCCAGCCGCCGCTTTGGGGGTAGGGAGTGGGTTTGGGGGGACAGCAGGGGGAGGAACAGCTGCTACAGGAGGAAAGCAGGGCTTGGGACCCCCAGCCAGGGTCTGGCCCCTTCCCCTGTCCCCACCTCCTGGCTGGGATGTGTTGTGGGACCCCGGCAGGGATGGGACCGGGCTGTGCTGCTGGGCTGTCACCGTCGGGGGTGGCTCTTGGGACCCAGCCCAGTGGTGGGGTCTGAGGATGGGTGAGAGCCCCTGGGGCTCACCCAGGCTGGGGATGCCTCTGCCTCCCAGCTGTGCCTGGGATAATCTGGGAGGCAGGAGCTGAGGTTCACTTCCCAGCCTGATCAAGACTGCCTCAAAATTTGGTGCCTTTCTTGCCTTTTAGCTCAAGTCTCTGGAGCTCGGGGCTTCACCTCCTGCTGCTCCTTCTGCTTGCAGGTGAGAGGAGGACCCAGGTGTCCTTCCTCACCATTCCCATGAACCCTGAGAGCTCGAGGATTGGGGATCAGGGGCTGGCTCCCCTCTTCTCCCACCAGCACCCCCTCCCCTCCTTAGCATTGCAAAGAGCCTTCAGCCCCGGCCCGTGGTTTGAGACCCCTTTGGGCGGGTTGAGACACTGCGGACCCTCCATCACCCCCTTCCCCAAACCCCCTTTGGCATCTCGACTTTTCCCCACAGAAGGCAATTCTGCACGGAATGATGGAGGGAAAGAGAGGAATGTTGGGAGGGAGGTGCGTGCTGCTGCTGGGTCACAGAGAGCTGCCCTTATCGCTGTACCAGACGTGCTGTCCCTGCTGGCACGTGGGGCCACAAAGGGACGCTGTGCCAGCGGGGTGTGCCCGGGGGGGGGCCCCGGGGCCTGGGGGCAAAGTCCCAGGTTGGGGGATGTACTCAAGGCCAGCAGCAGATAAGGGCGCTGCCGTGGCTTTGGCCCATCCCTGCAAGGGGGAGCTGCTCTGCCTTGGGAAATCCCAACTGGGTTGATCCCTGCAGAGCGGGCACAGCCTGGAGTGTGCCCTACTCCGGGAATGGGGGGCACCTGGCCCCGGGGCTGCAAGGCCATGCTTTGGTGATGGGCTGGAGAGAAAAGGAGCTCTTTTGGTTTATATAATTTAATACAGAATCGCAGAATGGTTTGGCTTGGAAGGAGCTTAAAGATTATCTAGTCCAAACCCCCTGCCATGGGCAGGGGCACCTTCCACTAGCCCAAGTTGCTCCAACCTTGGCCTTGGACACTTCCAGGGATGGGGCAGCCACAGCTTCTTTGGGCAACCTGTGCCAGGGTCTCCCCACCCGCATTGTAAAAACCTTTCCAAAATCATCATGTGTGGTTCTGCACGGCTTGGTGGGGACCCCCCCATCTCCCTAGTGTTCCCTGGGAGCCCTGCTCTGTGCTCCAGCAGCAGCACAGCTTCTGTGGAAAACAAAGCCATGCAGGGCTCATGGCAAGGCCTGAGCTTTTCCTGTGTTTGCTCAGCCCCTGCCAGTTGATGCTATTTGGAGCCTGGTGTGGGAATGGCAGCTGTGAAACCCCAAACCTCTGCTGTGGCTCCTGGAATCATCTGAGTGATCACAGGACTTGTTTGGCCCCAGAGTGGCAGGAACCTCCCCCTTCCCTCTTTCTGTGCTCCTTGAGTCCCCTGAAGGTGGTGGGTTGTCCCCGGGGGGGGGTGACAGCAACATCCCCCTGCAACGGCACAACCTGTGTGGGAATCCTACCCGGGAGACACAGGAAAGTGGGGAAGGGAGGTCCTGGGGCTGATTTGGGATGGGTGAACACAGAGAGGGAGCAGAGACTGGGCTCTTACTGAACCTGGCACAGTGCAGCTCCTTGGGTTGGGGACACTTGGAGCTAGATGTGTCCAGAGGAGAACTGTTTGGGGTTTTTTTCTTTGCCAGAAAGGTGATTTTTATTCTCCTGTATCTCTGGATTTTTTTTCACTCCTTTCTTTCAAAAAGTGAAACTCAAACACAGTTACTTGTGTTGTTTGTTGCTGTGCCTTTACAGCTTTTCATTAGTTGTTGGGGTTTTTTTCTCTCCCTGAGGTTTGTCCCTTTTATTTTTGTCCCTTTTTTTCCCCGGGAATGAGAAGTGCAAGCAGGAATCTCTTCTCTAAAAACCAGTTTTCACCCAAATTCAACCATTTGTCAGAAAACTGGTGTTTTCTTATTAAAGAAACAGCTGTGGATGTAAAAAACCTCACATAACCCCCTGCTTTCAGGGCAGGGGACTTGATGTTGGGGGATGGTGTCCCAGCTGGGGGGTGTTGCACCCCTTGGGGTGGGGACTGAGTCCCTCCATCCCAGAGGAGCCGATCGGTGGTGTTGGAGCTGCCCGGACGCTGTGGTGGAACGAGGCTGATGAGGAAGCTCCTGGCCAGTCTTCCTGGCCACCCAGTTGGGGTTGGGGACTGAGTCCTGGAGTGCCAGAGCTTCCCAAGCACTGTGTCAGAGTGTGGCTGATGTTGAAGCTCCTGCTCACCCACTTGGGATTGGGAACTGAGCCTGGGGTGACGGAGCTTTGTGAGGACTGTGTTGGAGTGTGGCTGATGTTTAAACTTGTGGCCACCCGCTCAGGGTTGGGAACTAATTCCAGAGTGCCGGAGCTTCCCGAGCACCATGTTTGGGTATGGCTGTTGGAGAACCTCCTGCCTGGGGTTGGGAACCGAGTCTGGAGATGCTGGAGCTTCCCAAGCACCGTGTCAGAGTGTGGTTGATGTTGAAGCTCCTGGCCACTTGCTCAGGTTTGGAGCCTGGGAGTGCAGGATCTTCCTAAGCACCATGTTGGAGCGTGGCTGCTGGAGAACCTCCTGGCCACCTGCCTGTGGTTGGGGACTGAATCCAGGGGTGCTGGAGCTTCTCAAGCACCCTGTTGGAGTGTGACTGACACCGAAGCTCCTGGCCACCCTCTTGGGTTTGGGAACTGAGTCTGGGGGTGCTGGACCTTCCTGAACACTGTGTCAGAGTGTGGCTGCTGGTAAAGCTCCCAGCCACCCACACAGGGCTGGGCAGTGAGTCCAGGGGTGCTGGAGCTTCCTGAGCACCGTATCGGAGTGTGGCTGCTGTTGAAGCTCTTGGTCACCCTCTTGGGGTTGGGGCCTGAGTCTGGGGGTGCCAGATCTTCCCCAAGCACTGTGTTGGAGCTAGAGATGCTTCTGGCCACCTGCCTGGGGCTGGGGGCTGAATCCTGGGCTGCTGGAGCTTCCCGAGCATCGTGGCAGAGTATGGCTGATGTCAAAGCTCCCGGGCACCCACTGGGGGTTGGGGATTGAGTCCTGGGGGGCTAGAGCTTCCCGAGCATCGTGTCGGAATGTAGTCGATGTTGAAGCTCCTGGCCACCCCCTGGGGGTTGGGGCCTGAGTCTGAGAGAGCCGGATCTTCCCGAGCCCTGTGTCAGAGTGTGGCTGACACTGGAGCTCCTGACCACCTGCTTGGGGTTGGGAACTGAATCCTGAGGTGCTGGATCATCCCAACCGCCGTGTGGAAGCGCGGCTGTTAGAGACCCTCCTGGCCACCTGCCTGGGGCTGGGGGCTGGCTGCCGTGGTGCTGGATGATCCCGAGCCCCGTGTGGGAGCGTGTCTGCCCATGAAACTCCTGCTCGGTCTTTTATGCGCCGGTGTCCCGGTAGAGCCTCCGGCGGGGCCATCACCGGGAGCCTGATTGGCTCTGACGGCCTCTCCGCCGCTTCCAGGTTGGTGTTGGTGTTCCTCCTGTTCCTCCTCCCCAGCCCAGGTAGAGCCTTCCCTGACCCGCCACCTCCCACGGTTACACCTCGCTCCGGCTCGCCTCTACCTCCAGCTTTTTTTCTCTCTTTCCCCTCCCCTTCCTTGTTTGGTTTTGTTGTTTTTTTTTTTTTCCATTTTCCCCCTTTTTTTTTCCCTTTTTTTCTTTTAATTTTAAATATTATTTGGCAACCAGCCTGCTCTGCCCCTGGGGTGTGTGAGGAATGAGCAGCGGGCTGGTGCTGCGCACCCCGCTCCCCGAGGACCCCGCGGTGTTCACGCCACTCAAACCCGTCACCATGTCGGGGGAGCCCGGCGAGGACCCCCCCGTCTTCGAGGACATCAAACCCCCCTCCCGGCCCCTGGAGAACCCGCCCGAGCTGGCCCAGGTAAGGCTCAGGTTTTGCCTGCTCCTCCCAAAAACTCCAGCCTGGATTTGGGGTTAATTCTGCCTCGTTTTCCTGCTCTTTGCCGAAGCACCTCTGTGGCTTTGTCCGCTCCCGCTTCCCCCTCGGCCGGGTTTTCTCTTGGGCGTGTTGGGTTTCGTTTGTGTGGTTTTGTGTTTTGTTTTTTTTTTTTTTCCCCTCCTGCTTTCCTTCATAACACCCTGTTTGGGGAGGAGAACCTGGGGTTTGTGGGGCTTTTGATCCCTGGAACCAGCAGATGAGGGGGTTCCAGGGGTTCTGTGCCGCCGTTGGATGGCTGGGAAGGACGTGGGCCATGGGATCGCCGCGTCTGTGGCATTTTCAGGGGGAAAACGGGACCTTGTTTTCCATTTTATTTTATTAGATGTATTTTTCCACTGCCCTGCCAGGGAAGGAATGCTCCTTGAAATTCCCTGGGCACCCTCCCTCCCTGTGCAGGAAGTAGAGACCCGGATAAGTGGCTTTGGGACGTTCCTGCGTGTCCACCCCTGTCCTGGGTGGTGGCAGAAGCCCCGTCCAAGCCCTGCTGCCCACCCTGGCAAGGGGACAAGGCTCCTCAGTGGTGTTTTGGGTGCCAGACCCCTCGTCCCACTACCAAGAGCCTCCAGCTGCTCTTCCTGGTGGGAAGGGGGATGAGCCAGGCCTGACCCCACCCTGCTGCCAAGGCTTTTCCCCAGAGTTTGGGGCGCAGGGTAATGATTAACCCCAAGCGCCATTTTGATCCGGAGGGAGGGTGGCTCCGGCTCCTAAGGGACCTCCCTCACCCTGCCTCTGTTCCTTTGGGGACCCCCAGGAGGGTGTCTCTGTGGTGGGTGGCTCTGGTCTGGCACAGAGGTTGGGGTTCTGTAGCCACTTTCCCTTTCTCAGTGGCACTTTGGGGCTCTGTCCCTCCAAAGGAGGTGTTGTGATCAAGGCCGTGTCTCTGTATTTCTGGGGAACTCTCTGGGTGGTCCAGCATCCCTGTCAGTGGTGGCCATGGACATGGGGGTTAAACAGCGGGGAGAGGGCCATGCAACCTCCTCCTCCTCCCCCTGTGGTGCTCCTGCTTTAGCCCCTCTCCCGTAATCCTGTGGCTGCCAAATCTCTGCCCCTCCGTGCCAGCTTTGGGGGGATTCCCTGGAACAGGGACCAGGTGGTGGCTCTGGGAAAGGTGCTGGTGATCTCTGGGGCCTGTCCCAGTAGCAAACGGTGTCAGCTCCCTCCAGACCTCCCCCAAAATGCTCGGGGAGAGGGGGAGTTTTGCTTTTCCCTGCCTTTGTGGTGGGATAAGGCAGCGGGGCTGGGGCTGGTCTCACACTTCAGCCCTGGGGTGGGTGGGCAGCGGTAGCTCTGGCATTGCCCAGCCTTGTGCCACCTCCTGCCCTCCTCCTGGGGGATGTGGGGATGCAGGTTGGAAACACCTTCACCCCAGCCCCATCCTTGCTGCAATTCACAGGGAAGGGGGGGTTCTGCCCCAGCTTTGGGGCAGTGCCACCCCACTGCCACTTTGCTCCGGGCTGGTGACAGCTGAGGGTGCGCCTTTGGGGTGTCACTCCTTTGCCACAGGCCATCCTGTGTCCCTTTCGGGGTCCCTGGGATGATGGCTGTGAAGCTGCAGGGCTGGAGCTGAGCACCAGCTCACCCCCCGCTCCCTGGATCACCCCCTGCTCCCTGGATCACCCCCCGGACCCCCTCAAGAGCCGCGTTTGGACTTTGCAACCCCCCCCAGGGTGCAGCGTTCTGGGTGGCAACCCCCCGGGGCTGGACCCCGCATGGCCCAGGGAGTTTTCCGTGCTCTGGCCCTTTTCTCTTCATGGATGCCAGAGGCTGTGCCGGGGCTGGAGGGTGGAAAGGCTGGAATCCCTTTGCTCCGGGATGATGTTTATCAGGGCACTGTGACAGGGCTGTGACCTGTCAGAGCTCGGGCTCTCACCCACGGGGCATCTCCCGCTGCTCTTGAGCTCAGGTAAAGGCAGGAGCAAACCATTTCCCTGGTTTCAGGGTCCTGTGGGAGCTATTTGCTGGCAAAAATTTGATTCAATCTGAGACAGGTGGGAATAGATCCTTTGTGGGGTTTCCCAGCAGTTTTTCCCTTTCCTTGGTCTTTCCAGCCAAGTTACAAAACAAACAGAGAGAAAGGAGAAAAAAGCGCTTTTCCCTCCTGATCTGAGTCAGGTTGGGCAGAAATGGCATTTTCCCCATAATAATAATAAATAAAGGCAAGAGCAAGGCAAGTCCAGTGGAGTGTTGCAGGGGAGAGGAGGAGCTGATCCCTTCGCTGTCAGGTCTCCTGGATGAGTGAGGGGACTGGGGGCACCAGGATTCAGCTGTGGTCCCACCTGGCTGCCCTTGGGCCACAAGTCTGTTGGGCTACAACAGCTCCTGGAGAACCATCCTGGGATCTCCAGCTGCTTCTTAGACAGGTGACCATGTCCCTCTGGGCTTGGGGGATGAGCTACCCCACTGCCAGGTCCCATTTGGGTCCCCCCCCATCCCTCTGGGGCCTCCTGTGGCTTTGTGCTGTGGTCTCTGGTTGTGCCATTGAGATCTCTGCCCTCTCCTGAGAGCTGTGGGGTTGGAAGGTGAGACAGTGAGGACAGAGCTGTGCTTCCACCATCCTGGCACTGCTTCTGGGAGGAAGGAAGTGGCACTACCCTGTTCCTGCCAACATGTGCAGGGTGGGAGGTGGCTCCTGTGGCACCCCTGCACTTGTGAGATGACTCTGCCATCACCCGTCCTTGAGGATTGGGGAAGGCAGTGCCTGTCTCAGTGGGAATTCTGGTGTTGAAGGGTCACTGGCCAGGAATTCTGGTGTTGGGGGAGTCACTTGGGCTTCCAGGGCAGGACCTGGCAAAGAAGCTGCTGGGAAGACAGAGATGGAAAAACGCCCCATCCTGTCCCCTGGTTTAACCTCTTCCTACCTGTACCAGAGTCCCAGGGGTGGGGACAGAGGCTGCTGTGGGTGACAAGGAAGATCCTGATGAGTATGGAAAGGGATTTTCCTTGGGTGGGCCGTACTGCTGCAAATAAGGAATGGCATCAAGGGCTCCCTTTGTGTCCCCCAGCCCAGTTCCTGCCTCACAGGCAATTTCTCACCCTGTGCTTGGCTCCCACCCTCCTGCCCTGTCCTAGGGCTGGGTGGGGGGCTTCTGGGGAACAACAAAACATCTCCAGCATGTGGGAGGTGCTTGAACAGATCAGATCTACCAGGATGGTGCTGGTGTTCCCCCATAGCTTTTCCTGGTGCTTCAGATCCACAGCATGAGGAATGGCATTTCCCAGACCCCTCCAACGGGCTGGAAGGATGTGCTGTGGTGTTCCTCTCATTTTCCCTGGCAGGGATTTTCCTCCTGCTGTCACAGGAGAAGCTGGGATGGGCATTTTTAGGAGTGTTCCAGCTTTCAGGAGCTGTTGGAGTCCCTAGGGTGGCTTTGTCCCTGTGTGCCATGTCCTGCACCTCCTGGATCTGAGCCCCTTTGGCCACATCCGTGTCAGGAATGTGGCTGTGCTGGGGTGGTGACTAGAGGGTGGCTTTCCCTTGGACCAGGGATGGGCTTCCTTGCTCCTTGGTGGTCCAGCACCTTGCACAGTCCAGTTGGAACCAGGGTGATGGGTCCTGCTGGTACAGATGTGGTTTGTCAGGGCCAGGAAGGAGTCCTACCCCCAAAAATAAAGATCTTTTATTTATTAGGAGAGATGTAGAAGTCACAGCACCGCTGTCAAGGAGTGATCCATTCCCAGGAGCTGCAGGCAGTGGATAAATTTGGCTGTTCTGCAGGAAAAGAGGACATGGTGGCTTTTGAGTTTTGCTGTGGAGCTGAAATGACATGCTGACAGCTTGTGGCTGGGAATAGAATCATGGAATCACAGGAGGGCTTGAGTGTGAAGGGACCTTAAAGTTCATCCCATTACAGCCCCTGCCATGGGCAGGGACACCTTCCACCAGCCCAGGTTGCTCCAAGCCCCGTCCAACCTGGCCTTGGACACTTCCAGGGATGGGGCAGCCACAGCTTCTCTGGGCAACCTGTGCCAGGGCCTCCCCACCCTCACAGTAAAGAGGTAGCCAAGCCTGGGCATCTTTCTGCAGTTTAATGTCACTCCTTGGGTACTCGGAGAGGGCTGAAAATATCGTGTCCTCTCCCAGGGTCCTGCTTGTGCCCAGCATGCTCAGGAGAAGGTCCTGGCTGTGGCTGCTGGACGTGTCCCCAGGCGTGGGGACACCACAGCTAGAGCCCTGCAGGGCAGTGCCCATTTCCAAGGCTGTGCCCGTGTTTGGAGACAGTCCCTGAGCTCCTGGTGTTGCAACCAGCGGTGTCCCTGCTGGGCGGTGACCGTGTGAGGGGACTGTGCAGGTTTGTACCACCACGTGTCACCCGAGCCACCACCCACAGCCCTGAGAGAGCTGGTGGCTCCTTCAGCCCTCGCCCATCCTCCCTCTATGCTGAGCTGAGCTCAGGATACCACATCTCCAGGCATGGAAGCAGAGCAGGCTGGTGTGACTTGCCCAGGACTCAGTGTCCAGTCCCTTCTTCCTCTTCCTGAGCTGCTCCATCTAGAACGTGCTTCCGTGGGCAGTGGTACCTCATTCCCCTTCAGGTGGCTGGGATGTTCTGCCTTTGGGATCCTCCTGGCTTTGCAGAAGGGGTCAGAAATGTCCATCAGATCCACAGAAGTGTGCAAAATTCATTTTCTGAGGGTGCTGGCAGCCCGTGCAGCTCCAGGATGGGCAGGAATGTGGGGATAGAGATGGCAAGTTAAATCTGGGCAAGGAGGAGTGGGATCCCCTGATCCCTCCCAGTGGGAGCTGCCTGGTGAGCTCTGCATGGCCTCTTGCTGGAGGGGTCCCTCCCTTCCCACTGGTTTGTTTTGGGATCAGCTGATCCTGATGCTTTCAGGCTCAGCCCTCAGATTTGCAAGTCTGCCGGGCTTTGTGCCTGGCAAGTGCCTGCAGGGCCACGGGGGACTCAGCGGGATCCCCAGGAAGGATCCAATTATCCCTCCAGTTTTACAGGAAGACCCTCAGGGAGAGCTCCTGGCCCACCCAAGTGTCAGGGGGGTGGTCTCAGACCCAGAGTCAGCAGGACCTTGCTAAGGCCCAGTAGGCTTTGGATAAAAATGGTGTTACCACTGAGCCAAACCTGGGGAAACTCGGGGCGTTTTCCCCACAATATTTATTCTTTGATGTTTCTGAGCCCCCAGACCCAGGAGTTCCCCACGTGTGGGTGGGGGGGGAGCACCAAGGAGGATGAAACAGCTCTGAACTTTGAGCTCTGGAGCTCCGTGGCTTTGTCTGGGTGGGACAAAGGCTGATTGTTCTGCCTGGGGGAAGTTTGGCTCGGGAGGTGGGGAGAGAGGGAAAGGGATGGCGCTGGGAAAGACAAGGATTACAGGTGTGCAATCCTTGTGCTCCTCACTCGTCCCCCCGCGCCCACCCAGAGGCTGTGGATTCGCTGCAAAAGCGTCTTGTGGGGTTGGTATTTTATTTTTTTTTTAACATAAAAAAAACAGGCGGAAACCTGAAAAGGGAGGGAACGAGCAGGAGACTCCGACTCCATAATGAAGGCAACGGATTTCCCTTTATCACCCTTCCCCAACGGTGTGTGGGAAGCAAACACCGTCACTTGAACTTACTCACCGGGGTTTAGGGTAACGCATTTCTGGCCGGTGTATCATCGACTGTGAGTTTTCGCCTCTCAAACCTGTTTGGGCACCTTCCCCGCGCTATTTTCTCCTCCTTCCCTGCTCCAGTGAGTTCTTTTATCTAATCCATCCACTGCAAATAATCGCACTTAGCGTCTCGTTAGCTGAGCCCCTTGATTACAGTATTTGCTTTTCTTGTGCTCCATTGGAGAATTACCTGAGTCACAGGGTCCGGCCGGGCTTTGGGGATTGGAAAAGTCCTGTTTACCATTCAGATGTTCTCAGAACTTGAGCTTGCATGAAAACTCTCCAAAAAAACCCCCATGGGCTGTTTACCACATCAAAGAGGTTCAACCCCTTTCAAGCCCAGCTTTAAACTCAAACAAAGAATCTTTCATTAAGTTCAGAAATGCTGGGAGAATTCGTGGAAAATTATTATTTTTTATTTGTGTGTGGGTTTTTTTCCAAAATGTGATGGGGGGACCTTCGAGTTTCCACCAAGACCAGGGTTTGCAAGTACTACAATGCTCTTTGTAGTATTTCCAGTAGATGCAGGAGAAGGGAATGACAAGGAATTGGTCCCAGCTTGGCTGGTCTGAAAATGCAGGTTCATCCAGAGCTGTGGTACTTATCACCTTGCAGGAGGAAAGAATATTTTCCAGCTGTTATCACACATGAATGTCATGAATCTGAAGCCCTCCTGGAGAAGACAGAGGATGTGGATCCTCCTCAGCCCATCCAACCCAATGTTTTCGTGCTGCCTGTACAACACCATCACTGTGCTGCTCCTCAAGGACAATTGAGAGTGTCCAGGGGTGGCTGGATATACTCAAATGAAAATCCTTCTCCCAGTGAACCGGTTTGAGAGTGGAAATGACCCAAATTTGTTCTTTTGAATGGGAAAATTTAAATTCTCCTTCTCAACTTATCATTCAGAACGTTTCCTAACGTTTTGTTCTGAGTGACTTTGAATATTTGGTGTTTCTTTGTCGTGGGAGAGCTCAAAACTATTAATTTGGCTGTTTGTCATCCCCTCTGGGACCTGGGGAGTGTCACAGCCCTTGTGTCTCCCAGGGGGTGGCAAACCCTGGGCTCCAAAATGCTCTGTCTGGAGCTTCTGCAGGGCTTGGAGCCTTCCCGCAGGAACTGTTGATTGCCTTAATCACTGTCCCTTAATTAACAGCGATCGGAATTCATTTATACAGAGGCAAAATGTGGGGAGAGCTTTAAGTTGAAGGGACTGGATCTGGAATCTTTCTGCTCTCAGGCCAACACAAGGCCCCTCCTGGCAGCACAGAAGTCCCTGCTCGTGACAGAGGGTTGGAATGAGATGATCTTTAAGGTCCAACACAAAGCCTTCCACGATTCCATGGAATACAGAGGGTGGCACAAGGGGCTGCAGTGGGGAGGGCTGCTCCGACATCCCCTCCATCCCTGTTCTGGCTGTGTCCTTGGCCCTGAACTGTGCAAACCTGGAAGAAGGGCTGGCCCAAAGACCTGCTCGTTCCAACATGATGTTCCCACCTGCCTCGGGGTTTGGTTTGGTTTGTTTTGCCGACTGGTTTGGGGAGGAAGTGCAGGGCCATGGCAGGGATTTGCTGTCTGCACGTGAAAGCTGAGCTGGCACGGAGTGCCTGCTGCATTTCCCAGGGAAGAACAGGCTCTCTGGCTGATTTGGGATGTGCTCAATGCCAGGAGGGCTCCGCAAGCCCCAGCAAGCAGCGGGTGACTCACCCTGCCTTTGTCAGCCCTGGGAATGTGCTGCCTTGGATCAGGGATGAGGTGATGAGTGTGAGCTGCACCATGGCTTGGGTGGGGTGGGCTGAATCCCACCATAACCCAGCTGGGGAAGCTCCCTGTGGGCTTTCCCACCTCATGCTCTGCTCAGGACTTGTGGGGATGTGTAACCGGTGGGAGCTGGGAGGTTCGAGGACAAGCCCAGTGTCCTGTGGCCAGAAAAGAGCTGAAAAAGGGGATAGATTTGTCCAGGTCATCCTGGTGATGACATCCAAATGCTTCCATCTTCCCAGAGTCAGGGAGAGGGTGTGCTGGGGTGGGGGCTGGACCCAGAAGGAGAAATGGTGGCACCTGCTCCTGGTTGGTGTCCAAATTCAGCATTGATTTATATGTGTGTAAACTCAGAAACACTTGAGTTCTGGCATGTTTTGGCTGGGGCCGAAGTAGCTCCAAACTTCCTGACCTTCCAGGAGTGGAAACAGCATTAAATCATTTCATCTTTCCCCAAAACCGTCCAAATGGCTGTAGCAGCTCACACCAAGAGTCAACCCAGCTCAGCCTCCAGCACTGGAGACCGACCTACTTGGCCTGATGGAAAACCTCCAGCTGGCTTAGATGGATTTGGCCTTTGCTGAGCAGGAGCAGCACAGATTAGGATTAGAATCTCCTGAAGGCTCTGTGTGAAGGTACAACTCCTTCAATTCCCCTTGGCCTCCCCTCCCACACTTTGAGCACAGCCCTCATTCCAGGGGGTGATGCCTGAGGGGACACACTGTCCCTGTTTCCCACCTGCCTTTGGGCTCCATTTGGTGCTGAGGTGGCACTTTGGAGTTCTGCAAAAGGGGAAACGAGTGTGGAGCTGCTCTAATACCAACCTGGAACCGTCAGCTAGACCTGCCTGGTGCCCTTGGTGCTCCATGAGGTCTGGAGAAGCTGCGGCTGGGCCAGAACTGGCTCCAGGCTCAGTTCAGTTCTTTTTCAGTCCATTTGCAGCTTTATTTCTGGAAAGGTTTCTCCTTGCTCTCCTCAAACCTGGCTGTTCCAAACTGCTCCTCTTCCAGGCACTTGACCTTGGAGTTGGCTGAGGGTGTTTTTCCTGGTTTCCTTGGCCTTTGGGATCCTGACTGCAGTGGCCTGATTCCCATGATAACTAATCCAGGGCGACTGCCTTTGAGGGAGCCTTTATCAGCTGTTGGAGGGAAGGAATAGCAAACAGAGTCAGCAAGTCTGCTGGGAATGGTGCTGCCAGAGGCCAGGCAGCCTTCCAGCTGCCCACATCTGCCTGGATGGTGACTCTTGGCCTCAGGCAAATTCCTGGTTCCTCAGAGGTGATAAACACCTTGGGTAGTTCAAACACAAAGGAAAGAGCACTGGAATAACCCTGTGGAGCTGGGTGGTTCTGCTGATGGGCCATCCATGAGGTAAAAACCTGGAGAAAGGGGGGATCTTTGTCCTCCTCCAGCAGCTGCTCTTGTAGGTGGGAAGGTGGTGGGGTGGATCACCTGTGGGAGGCTTCTCCATGGGCTCCAGGGAGAGCTTGCACAAAGATTTCCTGTGGATCCCCACTTTCCAGTGGCCAAAACTGGTGAATTTTGCCCACTATGTGTGACACAGACACCCCCAACACCCTTGGGGGCCAGCTGTGACCCCCTCTGTGTGCAGTGGATGAATTCGGCTTCCCAGCACCCCTCCCTCCCAAAGGATTGGGGTTGTCCCCATCTCTCTGAGCTCCTGGTGGGATTTTACAGCATCTTTACGAGCTCACTGGGTTGATGGTTTGGGATCCCCAGGTCTGGGCAGCACTGGGGGCTCATGCCGTTTATCCATGGCCTGGCAGGGAATTGCCACAGGAAAGAGAGAAGTGGTTGGACTGGGAGATCTAATGGTTGGACTTCATGACCTCACAGAGGTCTTTTCCCACCCAGATAATTCTATGACTCTTTGAGGACAGCACCTAATGCTGGAGTTGCTCGGAAGCCTTGTGAGACACAGTGAGCAAAGGAGCCCAACTGGGGCATTCCCTGGCCCAGCCCCCTCCCCCAGGAGCTCCAAGCGTGGCTCAGCTTTGTTGTTTCCAGCAGCCAAATGGTGGGTACTTGAAAGGAAGAGTCCCAGGGCTTTCTTTGCTAATCCCGTTTTACAGAGAGTTCCAGAAGACTTGAGGAACAAACAGAAAAGAACGTCGATCGAGGTCGGTATCAAACCCAAATGATCAGAGAAACAAATATTTACACAGGTCAATATTTAACTAGGAGACAATAAATGCTGATATTGAACCAAATCTGTATATAAATACGGTCTATTTATAATGTGAGCCTGTAAAGGGGCACTGCCAGGTACTTGCCAGGGGGGTTGATTGATGATTATCCTGCCCATTGTTTGCTGATTCCCTTGGAGGCTGGAGTTTCATGCAGGTGCATGTCTGAGAAAGGCAGTGCTGGGTAATCCCAGGGCTGGCACAACGGGCACAACCCTTGTCCCACAAAAGTCTATGCTTGGGCCTGAGGAGGGGCCCCCTTTGCCTCTGGATGGAGTGTCCTGCCATCCCCCCATCCCTTGAATCCCCATGGCATGGAATCATGGAATGGGTTGGGTTGGAAGGACCTTAAAGCTCATCCCATCCCACCCCCTGCCATGGGCAGGGACACCTTCCACTGTCCCAGGTTGCTCCAAGCCCCATCCAACCTGGCCTTGGACACTTCAGGGATGGGGCAGCAACAGCTTCTCTGCCCAACCTGTGCCAGGGCCTCATCACCCTCCCAGCCAACAATTCCTTCCCAATATCCCATCTCTCCCTGCCCTCTGGCAGTGGGAAGCCATTCCCTGTGTGCTGTCCCTCCCTCCCTTGTCCCCAGTCCCTCTCCAGCTCTCCTGGAGCCCCTTTAGGCGCTGCAAGGGGCTCTCAGGGCTCCCGGGAGCTTTTCTCCTCCAGTGAACCCCCCCAGCTCTCCCAGCCTGGCTCCGGAGCAGAGGGGCTCCAGCCCTTGGAGCACCTCTGTGGCCTCCTCTGGATTTGCTCCAGCAGCTCCATGTGCTCCTGCTGTTGTTCCCCAGAGCTGGACACAGGGCTGTGCTGTTGGCCGCCCTGCATGGACCTTCACTGGCACCTCTGTCCCCAAAGCTCTTTGCACCAGTGACCAGCCCAGCACCACTGCTGGGGGGTGCCTGGGAACCCAGCTGGGAAGGGGTCTCCCATCTGGAATATGGGATGGGGGCTTTGGCCAGACAGGAATGAGCACAGGGCTGGAAGCTGAGAGTCCCGATGAAACTCCCCCCTCCACTCGGAGCCCTCCCCCCCAGCCCCTCCCTGTGGCAGCTTTACAAGCTCGTGGCCTGTTTAGCAAACATTGATTTCTTGCCTTGTTCTCTGCTGTGTTGACAACACCTGATGTTTCTCTGACGGTTTGTTATTTATCAACTGCAGATTAGAAAGCGTTTAATCACGGGACAGACAGTCCCCCCTTGGCAGCCCCTGCTGTGCTAACGATGCTCCTGGTTAATCCCAACCGTTGGCTTAAGCGCCTGGTTTTATCTCAGTCCTCCCAAGAAATGTTTGTCTTGGACTCTGCTTGTATTGATCCATGTCCTGATAACACCTCACCTGGCTTTGACAACACCCGAAGGAGGGAGAGAGGGCTCCAAGGCCTACAGGACTCCAAGTTCCTGCAGGATTTATGGAAACTGCCAGCGGGGCAACGTTTGTGTCCACTCCTGTGAGCCACTGGAGAATCCACTCCGGGGAACTGGGCTGTCATTCCATCTTCAGTGAGTGACTGGCCTGTGGGACTGGGGGGGCTTCACATCACACAGCCCTCCCAGAGCTGCTACCAAGGTTATCCTGTCCTCCTGGGAATTTTGGTGGCCAGCTGAATGTGCCAGTGCTGAGTGTGACACGGTCCTGCTGCTCCAGTCACACAAACTGGTGTCCAGTGGCCTTCCTGGAGTGGACAAAGATCTTGTTTGGGTTTCCTTCTTGGTTTTATTTCAGTTTTCTTTTCTCTGGCAAGTTGAAGAGATGCTCCTTTGGGGTCAAAAGCAGGGATGGTGATTTTTGAGGGGCAAATAGCCCAGAGTTCAGTGCTTTGACTGTGTGAAAGACTGTTCTTGTTGGCTTTGCCTTCCTGGCCACACCAAGGGTGGCTTAAAATGAAAGGAAGTGGGGTTAGATGGGATATTGTGGAGGAATTCTGGGCTGGGAGGGTGGGGAGGCCCTGGCACAGGTTGGGCAGAGCAGCTGTGGCTGCCCCATCCCTGGGAATGTCCAAGGCCAGGTTGGAGCAACCTGGGCTAGCGGGAGATGTCCCTACTACAGGAAGGTGATCCCACTAAAGACCTGGTGGTTCTTCATCTGGAAGGCCCTGAAGGCTTTCCCCATGGAGTCATGGTGGGCATCTTGTGCCCTTGGATGAACTGAGTGCCCTGGGGGTGTGATAAGTTCAGTCCTTCATAAAAAAGTAAAGAAACATTCATTCCCTGCCCGTGGCTGGAGGACAGGGAGGAAGGGATGAGCTGATCATTCCAGGTCATTCCTGTTTCCTATGAGCCCACCACAGAGGCTGGAGCTGCCCCAGGCAGGGATGCAGCCAGGTCCTGCTTGGGATGGAAAAAGGGGCTGCAGACTCCCAGTGTCCATGGATCTGGATGAAGATGCAGACCCAATGTCCATGGATCTGGCCCAAGGGCTGCAGACTGTCCATGGGGCTTCTTCCCCCTTTGCCCTCAGTCCTTCCTCTGGGCCTGCACTGCTCTCCCAGGCAAGGCTGGACTGCAGACAGCTAGCAGAGCAGAGGGTTTGGTGGTCTCCTGGTGAGGTCTCCAGCAGGAGGATCCAGCTGCTGCAAGTTCAGGATTCCCTGTGAAGGAGCTTGGCTGAAGGATGCAGGTGCTTCTGAAACTGGTTCTTCCAGCTGATGGGGGTGATGGGATGCAGCTTTCAAGCCCAAACCCCAGGAGATTGCATGTTTAAACATCTCCTCGTGCTTCCATGGACATATGGAGCCCAGCAGCTCTCCAGGGGTGGCAGCTCAGCATTCCCAGCCTGGCATCTCTCTTCTCCAGCCATGGGGCTCTGGGGTCTGTTGTGGCTTTGCAAGGAGCATCCTCCATTTGGATGCGGCTCCCAGAACGTGAACACCTCAGAAATGAGCCCACTGAACTGGTTTTGCTGATTTTCTGTGGGACAGAGGGAAGGCTGTGCTGGTTTTGAGCCTTTGCTGGTCTCATGACCAGCCTGACAATGTGTGAGTGGCCCCAAACTGGGAGGGGAGAGAAGCTTTACCACCCATTGGACTGGAGGAATGGGAGAGCGGATGGAACCAAGGGGTTGTGGAGAACATGGACACATTGGAAGTGAGCAGGAGAAGGATGTGGAGGGAGAATGGGACATATGGAAGGCTGATAAATACTGGTTTGAGATTTGGACAAAACTCTTCCCCTCCACTTGGTGATGGAGGACTGTGGCCTGTTTGGAGCACTGACATTGGAGAAAGGATCTGGGTCTGGATGAGGGATGTGGAAAGAGTCCTCAGCCCTCTGTGAAAATCTGGTGGGAATTGAGGCAGGAGAGGAGAAGCTGTGTATGCGCAACATTTACTGCGGGCATACAGGAATGCTAAAGGAGATGTAAATCCTGGCAAAGTCTTTCCACCTTGGAAAGAAGCACAAGAATGGGCCATCTGAGGGCAAATGGCAGAGAAGGTCCCTGGGGAGGTGGGATTCCCTCAAGTCCTCTCTGTGTGGGAGCCTGGCAGTGGTGTGATGTGAGAACATCATCCTGCAGGGGCTGGGTTGAGTTCATGGATCTGCCCCACTCCTGCTATCCCAGCACCTCATGGTTGGTGCCCACCTTGGCAGTTTTGGGGCTCATCACAGCCCCAGGTCTGCACCAAAAACCCCTCCTGCATGGCTTGGGGAGTGAGTGTTGGGGCTCAGCCCTTGCTGCCTGCTCCAGGGGCTTCCAGCTCATTCCCAGCACACGTTCCTGCCTGCCCAGAAGGGAACTGGAAGGACTGACTGGTTTCCCTGGGCTGTATGTCTCCAAAGGTCTTTGCTCTGTGTGCCTTAAAGTCTCCTCTGCAGAGCTCTGTCCTTCCCACCTGCCTTTTCTTTCCCTGTGAGCAGCTAAAGAGGCTTCACTGTTTGCCCTTGGGCAAGTCCCAACCCTTGGTAGGCAACCATCAACCCATGGTGGGCAACCGTCAGCTGCTTCCATGGGCTATGGAGTGGGAGGAGACACTGGGCACAGGATGGGCAGGCTGAGGCTGGGGAGGGCTGTTTTGGGCAATGCCCTCCATGGCCAGGGGTTTCAGGGGGACCTGCAGGGGTGGACACGCCACTAACCCATTGCTGTGTCCCACAGCTGCACCCCATGAGGATGGATCAGCGGATGCCACCACTCATTCTGGAGGTGAGTTACTTCCCTCATTTCTTCCCCCTGCATCCTCCTGCTCCCTGTGGTGAGGGACCACTGAAGTGCCCAGGAGCTGGGACATGCCCCCACCCATCCAGTGCAGGACACCCAGAGCCACTGCAAGGACAAGGTGGCACCTGCACTCCCCCTTCTGCCAGCCAGGGCACATCCCTCATCTCTGCCAGTCCCCAGGCACCTGTGTCTCCTTCACGGCTCCAGTTAATCCAGGAGCTGGATCCCAGGGGCTGTGACAGGAGCCCTGAGTGACAGCCAGAGGCACCTGAGTTCAGGGGGCTGGAGAGGGATCCCACACAGACATGTCTGCACTGGGTCACCCCTGCTGCTCCCACCCTGGGCTGAGGACTTCACAGAATCATGGAATTGTTTAATTCAGAAAAGCTCTCCAAGACCATCGAGTCTAACCCTTCCCCAGCACTGCCCAGGCCACCACTGACCCATGTCCCCAAGTGCCACATCCACGTGGCTGTTAAATCCCCCCAGGGATGGGGACTCCACCCCTGCCCTGGGCAGCTGTGCCAGGACTGGGCAGCCCTTTCCATGAAGGAATTTTCCCCAATATCCCACCTAAACCTCCCCTGGCAAAGCTGGAGGTCATTCCCTCTCCTCCTGTCCCTTGTTTCTCGGGAGCAGAGCCCGACACCCCCTGGCTCCCCCCTCCTGTCAGGGAGTTGCAGAGCCAGAAGGTCCCCCCTGAGCCTCCTTTTCTCCAGGCAAAGCCCCCCCAGCTCCCTCAGCTGCCCTGGTTTTGGATGGGGCTCTGCTTGGGAAGTGCTTTGGGGTCTGAGGTGCCACCCCCTGGCTGAGCAGTGCCAGGGGATCTGTGGTTGCCACGTGTTTCTGGGCCACAAACAAGAAGTGCCCCTTTCTCCCTGTTGGAAGGACGCTGGAACTCCGGGACTCCTGGGGAACTGAGACGTAGTGGAGCATTCCATGGGACAATTCCATTGTTGTCCAGGTCCTGCACACACACACACACAGCAGGGGGGCTGCAGCCACAGGCAGGACTGGTGTCCTCCCACCTGGTGACACCCCACTGCTGACCCTCAACACCCTCCTCAGGAGCCTGAAGGAAAGAAGAGGAATTGGGGTTTAGTGGAAAAATAGGGAGAAGATTGTGCTCTGCAGGTAGGGGGGTTGTGGGAGAAAGGGAGGTTGGGTGACACCAAAGAGGGGGGGCAGGCAGAGGCAGGGGGTCTCCAGCTGAGGATCACCTCTGGCATCTGAAATTAGGGCCCTGCATAGAACCAGTTAGTTTGGGAAGGACCTCTAAGATCCACACCTTTCCACATTTATCCACCTACCTGGTCACCTATCCCACTGGAGGAGTGGGGAGGAGACCTTCCCTCGGGAACTGGAGGTGAGAAGGTGAAATGCTAGAGATAAGAGAAGTGTGGAAGTAAAAGGCATCCAGCACCTTCCCTGCCAGTGGCCAGTGGGGCCCTTCACTGCTCAGGTATGTGCGGCATCCGGAGCCACCGGGACTGCCTGGAGCTGATTCCCAAGGGACCCCATGCTGGTCTGGGTGCCAGGAGAACCCAGGGCTCAGGTCCAAAGCTTTGGAGTGGTTCTCCCTAGGGCAGGAACTCAGGCTGGACACTGGGAGGAAATCAGGGCTCTGGAGCCCTCTGGGAGAATGGAGATGAAGGATCTCAAAGTCCCTTCCCTGCCTCCCACTGATGCCTTCAGGTAAAAAGGGAGGACAGGGGCTGATCTCTGGGGACAGGGCCCAGGGAATGGCTGGAGCTGAGTCAGGGCAGGGTCAGGTTGGATCTCAGGAAAAGGTTCTTCCCCAGAGGGTGGTTGGCACTGACCAGGCTCCCCAGGGCAGTGGGCACAGCCCCAGGGATGCCAGAGCTCCAGGAGGGTTTGGATGATCCTCTCAGGGACAGGATGGGATTGTTGGGGTGTCTGTGCAGGGGCAAGAGTTGGACTGGATGATTCTGATGGATCCCTTGCATCTCAGGATATTCCATGACTCTATGAGTGGTTTTAGGTTCCTCCTGAGCTGGCGTTCCCTCTCTGGAGAGTGTGAGGGGTTGTTTGAGCTTCCTTTAATGAGGGAATTTTCAGGGCCAGATGAGGATGGACATGTCATGGTTGATCTCGATCATCCTAGAGGTCTTTTCCCACCATAAGGATTCCATGATTCCGTAGGATTCCCAACACAGTGGGCACACACCCCAGTCCCAGTGTGGTGTACTCTGTTCTGGGGCAGCGTAACCCTTCCCAGCCTGGCTTCCCTGAGCTGCTGTTCCTGGAAAAGAGGCTGTATTTGTGGAGAGGAGGCTGTATTTGTGGAGAGGAGGTGTATTTGGGGAGAGGAGGTGTATTTGTGGAGAGGAGGCTGTATTTGTGGAGAGGAGGTGTATTTGTGGAGAGGAGGCTGTATTTGGGGAGAGGAGGTGTATTTGTGGAGAGGAGGCTGTATTTGGGGAGAGGAGGCTGTATTTGGGGAGAGGAGGTGTATGTGGGGAGAGGAGGTGTATGTGGGGAGAGGTGTATTTGTGCCTGTCCCTGTGCCTGGGGAGGTGCCAGCTCAGCCAAGCGCTGCCAGTGGTTCTCCCGGAGGTGCAAAGGCCCTTGGAATGAGCTGGATCCCAGGTGATACGTTATGCTGGAAAGGGCAAGGAAGTCTCTTGGCCCCCCTCCAGCTTTGTTAGGAGCAGTGGAGTTGTAGCAGGGCTGACTTCGGCCCCTGGCACTCTAGTGACATAGTTCAGCGCTGTATAACCCTGGGCAGGGCATGTGCTGAGATCAGCTCGTGCTCCTGGAGTGCACTGAGGGCTCTGCCAGGGAAACCTGGCGGTTCTGCCAGCTCCTCTGCATATGAATGAGTCTCTGAGGGCTTTGCAAGGAGCTTGACACATGGATAACCACATAATTAAAGGCTGGAACCTTGCAGAAGAGCATTAGAGCTGGTATCTGTAACCACAAAGAGCAGACCTTGAGTCATCCAATGCCAGGGGATGAATTTCCTAGAGGATTGCTCCATCAGGTTGCTGAGTTATTGGGCCTAGATCCAGTGGGATGCCACAGCAGACAGGAACAAGGAGGGGAAGGAATTGTCTGAGCCAGAGGTCATGTTAGCTTGGAGAACCCAGGCTTGTAAAAACAGCTCTGTAAAACCAGGACTAAGCCAAAGGTTAGGCGAGGGCTGAGTCACTCTGCCAAGGTGAGGCAGTAAGAGTGTGCCTGGAGGCTTCCATCTTAGGCTCAGAGTGCACTGAACAACATCACTTAGACTTTTAGGCCCAAATTATTCTCAATTAATTAAAGATACTGTCCTAGAATTTCTTAGGTAATGAAGACACTGTCCCAGAATAAAACCCATCTCAGGCTGCTGAGTTTAAAGGAGACCAGAGCCAGCACGTCCAAGGTGCACTGCAGATCCAACCTGCCCAAGATGTGAGAGCATGGCTGGAGCAGAGCTTCTGCTTTCCTCCCATTCTTAGTGTCAGTCTCTCCTTTGTTTGTCTAAAGCTTTGTGCCCAAAGCTTGTCTCCTCTCTATCAGGCTGTATTGCTCCCCTAACTGCATCCTCTGTGTTACCAGTGGAGATATGGAAGAGGGAAGTGGGGCAGAGGACAGTGATTCACGGCTGGGGAGTCTGGCTGAGTCAGTGACTGAGCTAAACCACCTCAGCCTGTGGCTCCTGGGCTGTTCCTGCCACTCTCCCTATTTCCTGCTGGCTCAAATCCCAGTTGGACATTGCCCCCCCAACCAGAGGGAACCTCTTCGCAAGTTCCTTTTCCCGAGTTCCTCTTCCCAAGTTCTCCTGCTGTGTTTTTTCACCCCAGGCACGCTCTGAGATGGACAAGTACCTTTCCAGCGAGGTGCCCCCCATGCCGATGCTCCCGGACAAGAAGTACCGTCGGGAGAGCGCCTCGGTGGTGGACGAGTTCTTCTCCACGGAGAAGCCCAGCTCCACCCCCTACAGCGTCAACATCAACGTGATCCTGCCTGACACGACTCACCTGCGCACAGGGCTGTACCGGCCCCCCAAATCCATGGCACCCTTCCCACAGATCAAAACCGAGCCCGGCACCGGCTTCGCCCAGCCCTGCTCGTCTGCCCCCGGCCCCACACAGACCCTGCCTGACTTCACCAGCGTGTTCAGCATGCCCCAGTCGGTGGCGGTCAACAACATCTTCATCAAGCAGGAGATGCCCTCAGAGGTCGCCTTGTCTGCTACCCCCCAGCCACCCCAGCTCTACCAGCTGCCCCTGGGCAGCAGCGGTGCCGACATCCCCACCCTGACGTCCTCCTGCAGCACCACGGCCGTCAACTGCCTCGGCGGGGTCACCATGGCCACGGGCAGCACCATGGCCAGCACGGTCCACAGGCCCGTCCCGCCAGCAGGGCCGCTGAAGCAGTACCCACATGTGTCCCAGGGACAGGGAAGCTTCAACATCTCCGGGCAGTTCTACCCTGCCCCGGGGGTGACCCTGCCCCCCTCACCCCCCAACTCGCAGCCGGGCAGCCCAGAGAACCAACCCGAGCTCATCAACACCATCTCTCCCCCACCGTCCTACGAAGCCACCTTTGGACTGAAGCTGGTCCAGTCATCCCAGGTCCCCCAGGTCCCCAATGGCATTGGGACCCTCTCCCAGGGGCACATTGTCATGCAGCCCCCCAAGTACAACCGGCGCAACAACCCTGAGCTGGAGAAGAGGAGGATTCACCACTGTGACTACCCAGGTGTGTGCATGGCTTGGCTTTGGAGGGCAATCTCTTGGCACCTTGAGGATGGCTGGGGGCTGCCTTGGGCCTCTTTTTAAAATCTCAAATCCTCTTCTCTGCATGATGGAGGGAGCTATGGAGTCCAGTGGAGAGTCCTGGGGAAGCGGGAGGGAGTAGAACAGGTTGGTCCCACCTGGACTATCTGGTGCCTGTTGTCTTCCTATCTCTCTCCCCTTAATGCTCTGGGAAAAGCAAGCTTTGCTCTGAGAGCAGAGAGCTCTTGCAAAGCACGGGGATGCTCCTGGAAAGCTGCTCCTCAGCTGCTTGTTTTGCTCTGGTCTTGAATAATCCCACATGAAATCACCTCTGCAGGTGCAACCACACTGCCTTTCTCATTGACTCTTCCTTTCCTGCTCTCAGAGGGTGGAAAACCAGGAAGTAATTTCCACAAGCAGCCTTGATGGTCTCTCTCTATAGCCCCAATTCTTCCAAAGGGGAAATGAAGTTGAGGGTCTCCGTGTCGTGTCCTTCCATGGCTTCATGTCCTGCATCAGGGTGGTGTGGAAGGGCATTTCAGTGGAATCCTGGAATGGTTTGGGTTGGAAGAACCTTAAAGATCATCCAGTCCCACCCCCTGCCATGGGCAGGGACACCTTCCACTAGCCCAGGTTGCTCTAACCTGGCCTTGGACACTTCAGGGATGGGGCAGCCACAGCTTCTCTGGGCAATCTGTGCCAGGGTCTCCCCACCCTCATTGTACGAAACTTGTCCAGCCCAGAGCTGAAGCTGTTCCCTGTGTCTTCCCACTCCATGAGGTGTCCATCTTATGATGGACATCTGTGGTGCCTTGGCAGGTGGAGACCTGGCTGAGTTCTCTGGACCCACAGCTGCAAACTCACATTCACTCATTCCTTCCTTCGTTCCTCAGCCCTGGAAGTGTTCAAGGCCGGGTTGGAGAAAGCAGGTGTCCCTGCCCATGGCAGGGGGTGGAAGGTCCCTCCTGACACAAACCTTTTTGGGGTTCCATGGCACACAGGAGGGAAGTGAATCCCAAGTGAGAGATCCCAGTGAGAGCAGCATGAGGGCTTGAAAATCCCCACTCCTGGGGCAGGGACACACACCTCCCACTTCCTGGGCTGATCTCCAGCTGCTGACCAGTCGTGCATTAGCAAACAGTTTTCCCAAGGGGGTGTTTGAACGGAGGAAAGTCATTTCCTACCTGTCATTTCCTACCTGCCTCCTGGGAGATTTATGTGCTCTTTCTGTGGCATGGGAGCAGCTGGAGCAGGGCAGCCCAAGGCTTTGCCTAGTCCAGGTCCTGTCTCCAGGATCTTACCCCTTCCCACCCTCTGGCAATGGGCAGATCAGGGATTTTCTGAGCCAGTAGCTGCCCCCATATTCTTGGGGTTGACAGCATGTGCTGCTTTTTACCATCCATCTGAAGGGTGTAAGTGGAGCACTGCTCTGGGACAGACTCCTTGTTCTTGTCTCGCCACTCTGAGGAAGAGTCTCATCCTGTAGGATGAAGTACCAAGGCAAAACTCGCCTGTTTTCAGCAGCATTTTGGTCTGTGGTGCAAAAAAATCCCCCCAGCAAGCTGTGCTGAACAAACACTGGGTGTCTGGGGGGTGTGTACATACAGAGACAGAGTTGGGCTCGGGCTGAGCCTTCACTCTGCGGTTCAGCTGGAGGTGAGACCAGTCAGGACTTCTGGCAGGGGCAGCAGCTCTCACTGCCATGGGCTGTGTGAGGCAGGGAAGGGACACGGGGAGAATTCACACCTGGAACTGCATGAATGGGGGAGATGTGTTTGCAAAGCCCCATCCAGCACCCTCCAGGGCCTAAAGGGGCTCTAAGAGACTTGGAGAGGGATTTGGACAAAGGCCTGGAGGGACAGGACAGGGGGAATGGCTTCAAACTGCCAGAGTTAGATGGGATGCTGGGGAGGAATTCTTGGCTGGGAGGATGGGGAGGCCCTGGCACAGGTTGCCCAGAGAAGCTGTGGCTGCCCCACCCCTGGAAGTGTCCAAGGCCAGGTTGGAGCAACCTGGGCTAGTGGAAGGTGTCCCTGCCCGTGGCAGGGGGTGGAATGGAACCAGATGAGATTTAAGGTCCCTCCCATTCCAAACCAGTCTGTGATTCCATGATTTCTCTCCCAAGTGTGAGGCTTCAGAGCACCAGAAGCAGAACTGAAGTGGGTCACCAACCCTTGCCCCCCCAGCTAGGAGGGATCAGGCCTCCCAGCACCTGAGCAAGACGGGACCAAGGGCTGATCAGGGCAAGAGGCTTCTTTAGGCTGGGTGGAAATGCTGGAATGGAAAATGGGACCATTATGCAGGTCATAAAAATTCAAATTCATATTTTAATCTGCTTGTCAAAACACAAAGCAACAGGGCCAGAAAGGCAGCAGGAGGGGCTCTCCTGAGCTCTCTCTGACTGAAAAGAGGAACTAAGGACTCATTTTGACACACCTATTGTTGAAACTTCTGTCCAGATCACAATGTTTCAGTCAGACCCTTTCTTTGATTAAACCTGTTATTGCTGAGTTTCTAAAAACACTTCCCACTGGCTTTATTCTGGATCCTGGAAGGCAAGCAGTGGCTCCACACCTTACGTGGTGTTTTCTGCTGCCTGGAACATTTTTATTACGTCTGCTTGGGCTGGGACTGTTACAAAATACACCTTCCCTCCAGCCTTGCAAAGTGATATCAGTTACGTCTGGAATCCAGAGAGAAAAAGGGCAGCACAAAACCAGCAGCTAATGGGGGTGAACTGAGTGTTTTTAGTCCGCCTGGCAGATCTGGTGGAGGAAGGGGAGGTTTGAATGTTTGTGCCTGATTCTCCCCCTCCTAGTTCTCAGCACAACGGCCAGGGGTGTCAGGATTGTGTCAAAGGATGATGTAAAGGCCTGTCTGTCTGAGAAAACAAATGCTCTTTAGTTCCTGCTGATCCCAAGTAGTACAGCCAGGCTTATTTGCATTACCCAGCTCTGTCCCTCACCTCAAATATCAGAGATTGTTTGAGGAAGGGGCCCCTTTCTTGTGAGGAAATTGTGAGTTGTTTCCTGTTCTTGCAGGTTGCTCCAAAGTTTATACCAAGAGCTCCCACCTGAAGGCACATCAGAGGACTCACACAGGTAAGAGCAGCACAGTACCTGGAAATGCTGCCTGTGCTCCATCCCTGTCCTGTCAGTGGTGCTGAGAATGTCCCTGAGCTGATTCATCTGGTGGTTGTTGGGATAAGGAGCACAGGCAGGTCTGTTGCTGTTAATGCTGGAAAAACTCCAGGGGTTGTGCTTGTTTGTAGTGGATTTTATAGGACACACACTGCTGTGGGTGCTTGCTTGCCTTCTGCTGGGATGGTCTGGAATTTAGGAGAACTCTGGGAGGCTCTCGAGTCAATGGTTTGGAAGAGATTCCCTCTAAACCACCCAAAAAAAGGGCAGGGTTAGATGGGATATTGGGAAGGAATCCTTCCCTGTGAGTGTGGGGAGGCCCTGGCACAGGTTGCCCAGAGAAGCTGTGGTTGCCCCATCCCTGGAAGTGTCCCAGGCCAGGTTGGACGGGGCTTGGAGCAACCTGGGCTAGTGGAAGTTGTCCCCGCCCATGGCAGGGGGGGGAACTGGATGGGCTTTAAGGTCCATTCCAACCCAACCCAGTCTGGGATTCTGGGATCCTCTGTTACTCTTCCTTTGAGATCTACCCAATCCTCCACAGATCTGATCCTGCTTCTCCTGCAGAAGGAGTGTGTGAAGGCCCGTGTTCCACACACAGGACCTCTGAGGAGACAAGGGCTATCTCTTTTTTGTCAGCACCCCTGAGGGGAAGGAACCCCTCCTGTCTCTCTGTTTACACTGACCCCTCGTGTCCCCTCAGCAGCTGCCAGTGGTGCATCACCCCCAACCCACCTCCAGAAGGGCTCCAAATCCATGCACAGAAGGGCTGTGCCCTCCTTCCCAGGGCAGGGTTGCCCTCGCTGGTGCAAACAGGGTGCCCAGCCCAGAGCAGCTCCCACCACAGCCAGCTCCCCTCAGTGCCACTTGTGCATTCAAGCCCAGGTCCCCTCATTAAGGCATTTATTATACCTGAAACTTTATCAGATCCCCTGGTAGTCCAGGAACCATCAGTGCCCTCATAAATCTCTTTTATAGAAGGGCTGATCTTTACTGAAAGCAATTAAGCTGGCCCAGAGTTCACTTTTCTTTTTTATGAACAACGACCAAACCCCATCCCGTGGCTGGGAATCGCTTCCTGCTCTTGGCTCCCTTCCCTTCTCCCCTTATCAGCCCCCTTGAACACTCCAGCAAAGATTTTTTCTTTGTGTGTGTGAGGTACAATATTTTTTTGGCAGGATCTGGGTAGGAGTGGGCTGGAGAACAGTACAGAAAGGAAAAGGAAGGATGTTGTCCCTGCTCCCAAAGCTGGGTGGTGACAGGCCTTTGTCACAGTGCTCTGCTTTAAAATGAAATCTCTCTTTTCCCCTTCTCTTCAGAGCTCCATGACCTACCTGAGTTAGGCAGCATAAAGATGTGTCCAGGAAAACTTGGGTGGTTTTTAAATACTATAAAATGTGGTGGTTTTCCCTGGTTTCCCAGTAATTGGGCTGGAAATCCACGTGTGTTTGCCTCCTTCCACTTCACTTCCTTGAAGAGGGAAGGGCATAGAGGTGGGGGAGGAGGTGACCTGAGTAGTTAAGAAAACTTTCGGTGGTGTGGAGCGAGTAAAAAGAAGGGAATCCAATCCAGGTCCAGACACAGGCAGGCTCAGGGTTTCTGCATCCAATATTTTTAGCCTCATGTTTTGCTTTTGAGGCTTTCACCTCACTGGAGCTGCAGTGACAGAACCCATGCCAACTCCTGCCTGACGCCACCTCAGCTCCATCACCTGAAGGCTTAATCATGTCCTTTCTCCCCATTCTCTGCCTGGGTTGAGAAGTGCCTGATCTCTGAGATCTTTCCTTGTGGTTTTGCTGTGGGCTGGGCTGTGTCCCTCTCCTGGAGACACCATTCATTTCCTGGGAGCCATTGTGAGATTAAATATCTAACCCGTGGCTGCTCCCCCGCCTCCCCAGGGCCGGGAATGCCCGTTTGGGCCCTTTGTTTGAGCCTGCCCTGCCGTGCTGTCCTGGGAGATGGAGCCAGCTCCTGGGACAATGGTTTCCATCCTGGAGATCAACCTGCTATTGTTTGCAACTGAAGGGCCTCGGTGGGGCTGACCCAGCCAGGTGACCTGGCGGGGACAATGTCTGGGCTGCATGGGGTGAATCCTGCCTTTGTCTTGGCATGCTGAAGCACCCCGAGATCCCATGAAACACCCGGCCAGAGGGTTTACTGCTGGTAAACCCTCTGCAAATCCTGTATTTCCCTGAGCCACAAAAAATACACCTTCCTCCTCCCTGTGGTGCAGCCTCCCAGAGCTTTTTGAGGAGCAGGATACGGTGCTGGCGACCAGTCTCCTCCAGGTTTCACAGCTCCAGGCAAGGCCCTGTAGAGCTTGCTGCGGCCCAGCGTTTTCACTTTCCTGCCCAAAGGTGGCTTCCCCACCCCTGGACATCCTCAAGGCCAGCTCGGAATGAGCCTGGGGCAATGTGGTCCTCTGCCCCTTTATAACTCTTGGAATTATCTGAGGCCAGCTTGGAAGGTGCCTCTGCCCCTTCCCCACCCCTGGACATCCTCAAGGCCAGTTTGGAATGAGCCTGGTCTGGTGGAAGGTGCCTCTGCCCCTTTATAACCCCTGGAAGTATTCAAGACCAGTTTGGAAGGTGCCCACGCCCCTTCCCCAGTCCCGGAAGTGCTCCAGGCCAGTTTGGAAGGAGCCTCATCTAGTGGAAGGTGCCCCTGCCCATGGGACATGAGACGAGCTTTGAGGTGCCTTCCAACGCAATCCATTGCCTGATCCCCGGCCGTGTGAGGCCCAGGGGCCGTGGAGAGGAAGAGCTGCTCTGTGGGGAGTGTGTGAGAGCGGGGCACACATGCCTGTGCACGCTGGGCGCGGGCGTACGTGCGCTGTGCCGCGACGGTGCGCGCGGCAATTGGCCGAGGAAACGGTAAATATTTGAGGTCGGGAAAGTCAGCACATTCCCTGAACTCTGCCTGCTTGTTCAGGCTGTTAAGAGAGAGGACTAATATTTGAGAGCGCCACACCCTTGCGTGGAGAGGGCTGCAGCCAGGGTTCAGCTCCACAACCCGGGCACGCAGGCGGTTGGAAGCAGCCACAGGCTTTTCCAGCCCAGTTCCCAGCTGGCTGAGGAGTTCCGTGATTTAATGGATTTCAGTTGGGGAAAATAGGTGTGGGAGGGAGGGAGGGGGGGAAGGAGGGGGAGGAGGGCAGAGGCATTACATCACCCTGAGGAAAAAACACAGTGTGTTGTGTACAGAGCTGCTCCCGGGTGAACTTCAAGGCAGAGAGACATTGAGGGGCTGGAGCGTGTCCAGGGAAGGGAATGGAGCACAAGGAGAACTTCTGAGGGAGCTGGGGGGGGCTCAGCCTGGAGAAAATGTTCTCCAACATCAAACTCCATTTATCTTGACCCACAAAGGGGTTTTTGTCTAGCTTATTTTCTCCCTCCCCCTGCTGCTGAGCAGTGGAGCAGCTTGGTGGGCACCTTGGTGGCCAGCCAAGGTCACCCCCCATGCCTCATGTCACCTGTAACAGGCGTTTGGGAGAGGAAGACGGAGTGTTCCCCAGGGAAAAAGGAAAAATTTTAATTCCTCACCCATTTTGGTGCCAGCAAACGTTGGCAGTGGATGGGAGACTCTTCTGATCTCTGTTTTGGTGAGACAGGAGCCTTCAAGTTGCCAGAAGCAACTGGGCAGTGTTCTCAGATCCTGGAACCAAGGAGTGGTGTGGGTTGGGAGGGGTCTTTAAAGATCAGCTAGGACTTTAGGAACACCTTCCACTAGACCAGGTTGCTCCAAGACCCGTCCTTGAACACTTCCAGGCATGGGGCAGCCACCATCACCGGGTGGTGGTCTCAAAAAAATGTAGGTGCTGTAACCCCTGTCTTCCTCCTCATGCCCCCCATCACCTTCATGAGCAGCAACACCTTCTTTAGGAATTCTGACTTTTCTTTTGAAAAAAATCCCCAACAAACTCAAGTTTTTTTAAGCCAGAAACGCTCCAAAATCCATCAGAAACATGAGCAGCTCTAGAAAACAAGCCCAGAAAGCAAAGTGGGACATGACCAGTACTAGAAAACAAGCCTGGCAAGCAAAGTGGGAGTGGGGGGAAGGGGGACAAGACATGGTTGCTGCAGCTCAGCAGCTCACAATGCAAAGCTGGGCACCTCCCAGGGGCCGGGGTGGGCTTCTGGGAGGCTGTGCCCGTGACCTGTGGCTATCCCCGCAGGCGAGAAGCCCTACAAGTGCACCTGGGAGGGCTGCGACTGGCGCTTCGCCCGCTCCGACGAGCTCACCCGGCACTATCGGAAGCACACAGGGGCCAAGCCCTTCAAGTGCCTCGCCTGCGGCCGCTGCTTCTCCCGCTCCGACCACCTGGCCCTGCACATGAAGAGGCACCAGAACTAGGAGTTGCCTCCTTCCCACACTTCTCCAAGAGCAGCTGGAACTCTCTTCTCCTCCGAGGGGCCTCCCCTTATGCTGTACATAGGAACAAATCCACGCTGTGATTAACTGGCAGGTCAGGGATGGTGGGTGAACCCCCTGCCAGGCCTGTCCCCGACTCTTTCTGGTTTTAAAAGAAATTCAAAACCCCAACCAGCTCATTTACGATGAGTTCTAATCACAGACTGATCTCCTGACGAGGCTCATGGTGCCACTGGACCGACGGGCCGTGGATTTCAAAGGGCTTTCTTCCGGCAAACCTGCTATTTATTTGTCACTCAGGAGCAACTGTCCTTCATGCCTCAAGTTCTTTGGGATGGTTCTTTACCCCTTCCAGGGTGGTTCCTTTGGTGAGGCCCAGGAGGGATGCGACGGGTCGGCAGCTTGGACCCTCTTGGACTGCCCCATGGCACGGCTGTGGATGTGACACCTACTCCCATGGTGTGACCGTGGATGTGGCACCTGTCCCATGAAGTGACCATGGATGTGACACCTTGGCCCATGGTGTGACACCTTGCCCCTCGGCATGGCCATGGATGTGACACTTTGCCCCACAGTGTGCCCATGGATGTGACACCTCTGCCGTGCGAGAACAGGAGCACGTGCCCAGGGCTGTCTGTGTTGACAATCCCGGTCTCTGTGGGGGCATAAGAGGAGAAGACCTATGACATACTCACCTGACGTGCCTTCAAGCAAGGGACAGCACAAAAGCAGGTGACAGAAGCACCTGTGTCCTGTTGAGCCCAGCTGTGGTTTCCTGTCAGCAACTCAGCTCAGCAAATACCTGTCCTGCTTGGCGAGGTTTTTTGGTTGTGTCCTTAGCATTTCTGCTTTCAAGATGAATTTTGACTTCAGGTGTCTCTGGGAGGACCAGCATGGGTTTGAAGCCACCCAAAAAGCCACTGATGAAGGTCTGGTTTCCCGGAAGACACCGGTGGTGCCTTTCTCCAGAAAATGCACACAAGGACTCTGTGATCACCGATCACACCAGGCCTGTGCTGTTGCCATTTCATCACATTCAGATGGGAAAGAAAAATAGAAAAAAAAGCATCTTTGAAACAAATTCCAATAAGTCCTCCTGTTCAGATTGTAATCACATTACCTACCTCACAGGTTCACCACCTCAGGCTCCGTGAGCACCTTCCCCCCTTGCTGTGGGGTGCCACGACACATGGAGCACATCACCCGCTCTCCAAAGCCTACCAGGGGTTAAATTTGGGCAGGACAAGAGCCAGGCCCTGACAGTTCCAACAGCAGCTGTGTGGGTCATAAATAAATCAAGAACAAATAATGGGCCTGGTGTGACCAACTGAATATTGATTTCCCCCACACCCTCCTCCTCTTTTATTTCTCCTCAAACAAATTTCGGTGCCCCATGGTCTGATGTGTGTCTGCAGTGTGGGAGGAGAGGTCACACTGAACTGGGGCATCTTTGAGTGGTGGGAATTTGGAGGCCACTCCTGTCTGCTGGTGTCAAACTGCACAGGAGCCACAGCCCGCCCTTGGGGTCCTGCTCGTGCTTATCCTTGGATAAATGAAGCTGAGTGGCACCTGTGGCAAGAGAGGAGGGCAGGAAGGATGTGGGGGGTCCATGGTGTGGTGTAGGCTTTGGGGTGATGATATGCCTGGGGCTGATGGCCCAGCACTGCCATGAGCCCTTGGGGTGGCTCTTTGGCTCTCAGGCAGAGTGGGAATGTCAGGCCATGGAATTGCTGGAGGCGGCTCAGGTGGCTTTTCCAGTGGTGCATGGGAAGGGCTTTCCAGCCCTCAGCACCAGGGCTGGAGGGTCTGACATGAGCAGCCTCTTGACACTGAGCTCAAGGGAAGGTTGCAGGGCCTGGCTTACACCCAGCTGAACACGTGGATGGACCTCCAAGTCCTTTTTCCAATCTTTTTTCCAACTCTTCCACAGCTTGTCGTGGCAGCTCCATGAGGATTGGCTGGTTGTGGGGCCAAGGGGCTCGTTTGCCATGTCCCTTGTCAGCTGTGGGCTCTGGCTCCTCCACAGGGCACAGGGCAGGACCTTGCCAATGCCACCACTGTGCCCTGGGCTCCTTGTGACCTGAGCTCTCCTGGGAGGTTGGACCTGCAGTGCCACCCCCTCGCAGCTAAGGTAAAACCACAGGGGACAGTTTTACTCTTGCCTTGTGCCTGGGAGATGGATCTGGAGAGCCCGAGGGATGGGGGCTTTTCCGTCTCTCTGATGATGGAAAAGCCCCTTGGAGAGCAGTGGTGGAGCAGCCGGGATGAGCTCATCCCAAAGGAATTTCAGCACAGTGTGGAGACGCCTCAGCCAGGCCCCACCCGTGTCTCCAGGAGGCTCAGGCTGGCTCGGTGGGGCTGGTGGGGACCCCCCATGGCCATGCTGGGACCTGCTGGGCTCCACCCCCTCCGCTGGCACCACTCAGCCCCTCCATGGATGAGCCCTGGCAAGGGCAACCTGTGTCCCCACGTCCTCCAGGAGCTCCCGTGGCTGCAATCCCAACCTCCACACTGCAAGACGGCTTTTTGGTGCACCTTTTGTGGTTGAACCTCCTCAAGGCCTGAGCCAAAGCACAAGTCATGGGGTCTCCCGGCTGTCGGGGGGCACTCCAACCCCTGGCCCTCTCAGAGGGGCCTCTTTGTCCCCTCTGCTTTTTGGAGAAGGAAACCTCTGCTGTGATTCTGAGGGGGGGCCCAAAACCAGTTGGCTAAAAACCAAACCAACCAACAGGCAGCTTGAAATCTTAAATAATTTCCCTGATAATCTCTTTTTTTTTACCGCCACAGAAAAAAAATGCACCTGCTTGACGTCACCCAGACTCTCTCTGTGTATATATATAAATATATATATTTTTTTTTTTAATTTGATGGGGGGGGGCAGAGGAAGAAGTGTCTTAACACCCCAGCCCAGCCCCACCACTCCGTATGCAAAGTGCTGCCATGCAAATGCATGACTATGCAAAGGCAACACTTGGTTTGTTTTGTTTTTTTTTTTTAAAAGAGGAAAACCACAGCCTTGGCTTTTATGTCTCTATTTTTATATGTACAGAAGTGGACAGCTTTAGGTTTGTCTTTCATGGCATTTCATGGCATATCATGGCATTTTCATGGCTGAGGGTGGCTGTTTTGGGGGGGAAGGACAGGGAGCAATGCTGATGGAGCCTTGTGGTGATCCCAGCCTCCATCCCCAATCCCAGGGGACACTGGGGTGACAGGGACTTAGGAAAAGCTTTCCAAGGAGCTGATGGAAGGCTGGGAGGTGGGGCCTGGTCTCTGTATGAGAACAGGGAGAAAATCACTGTAAATAGGCAATAAAAGCGCTGTGTGGCTTTGTGGGGCTGTGGATTGAAGGTGATCCTTTACTGTGCAAGATGAACGCAATGTGAAAAAAACTGGGGCCCTGGAGAACTTGGGTGGAAGATTTATTTTGCTGGTGATGCTCTGTTTGTTACAGAACTCCTTCTCCCCTGCCAAACTCCCCTGTGACTATTAATCCATCTCATATTTTGTAATAAAATTTTATCATGTGGAGACGTTGTCTGCCTTCTGTTCCCTCCTGTTAAAAATGCTCTTTTTTTTGCCTTTACCCCCTACTTTTACAGGCTTAAGAAAAGGGGGGGGGAAGTTTTTTTTTTTTAATTGGGAAAATGGGTCTCTGGACAACGAAGGATCCTGGTGAGCCTGCAGCCCTGTCCCAGGCTGATGTAGCAACGCTGTGTGAAGGCAAAGGAAGGGCAAAATATTTATTTTTAATGCTCTTCACCTTCACTGTGTGCTCCCATTTTTTGTTGTGTGAGGGGAGAAGGGACACCCACAGACCTTGGGGGTCAGAGGGAGCCAGAGCATAGCCAGGCAGGGGGAAGAGAGACAAGACGGGGGACATGAGGAAGTGCTGTGTTACGCTCCAAAATCCCTCTGGCTGAAGTGTTGTGTGTGTATAAACACATTTGTCCATATGCAAACAGCTCTGGGCGGGCTGATGAGCTCATGACTTTAGCATGGACACCCCCCCC
>VXAY01003115.1:7193-48126 GCA_013399855.1 Oxyruncus cristatus | reverse complement strand
ACCCCCCAGCCCTCCCTGCCCTTGTACCTCCACAGGCTGAACCAAACAGCTCTGTCTAAAAGCTATTCCTGGCAAGATCCCACCTGCCTTCTCCAGCATCTCCTTTGTCACCGCTTCCCACAGTCGCCTCCCAGTCCGGCTACACTTGCAGGATCATATTAAAACCAACAATTCCCTAAAGCTTCCCAAAGGTCTTGTGTTTCAGCTGCATTTTTTGGGGAAGAAAATCCTCTTTCCCTGACTGATTAAGTCTCTTCAGCTCAAACTTCGTTACGATGCCTGGACGGGTTGTGTTACATCAAATCACAGAATCATTTGGGTTGGAAGAGCCTTCCAAGATCACCAAGTCCAAACTGTTCCCTCAGCTCTGCCAAGGCCAACACTCACCAAGTGCCATATCCACATGTCTAGACATGAGCACATAGATAGAAAGAGCTTTTGTGGGATCCCCAGCACAAAACAAAGGAAGATGGTTTTTACAATGAGAGTAGGGAGGCCCTGGCACAGGTTGCCCATCCCTGGAAGTGTCCAAGGCCAGGTTGGAGCAACCTGGGCTAGTGGAAGGTGTCCCTGCCCATGGCAGGGGGTTGGAACTGGATGAGCTTTAAGGTCCTTTCCATTCTGTTTCCATTCTGTGGTTCCATGATCTGTGACACAACACGCCCTGTTTGAAGCCATCTCCTGCTCTGCAAGTATTCATGGAAACTCTGATTTTTGGTGTGTGGTCTCACATTGTCCAGCGTGGAAGGAGCCAGGACATGGTTCATCTTTGCTCATCAATACATTCCCATGGAAAGAGCCATCACGTGCCTGAACACCTGAACATCTCCAGGAAGCCCCTCCTGTCCTTCAGCACATGCTGTGCTCCAGACTTCGCTCTAGCTGGGCAGCCAAGCTGTTCCTGGTGAGATCCCCAAGACAGTGGGTAACAGGGAAGCTCTGCCACCATGTCAAGAAAGCTGATTGCATGGGAAGCTGAAGTGTCCTTCCTCAACAGAGCTGCAGCAGGGAAAATCCTGGAGAGGGCACCGGAGGGAGAGATGGGAGACCTTTCTGAGGTTCCTTTGGGACAACTCCTCCCTGGAACACCAAGGAGAAGGTAGCTGTCAAAAAAATCCTCTTTCAACAGTGCCAAATCTGGGACGTATTTCTGAGCTGTGCTCGAAGCAGAGAGGGAAGTTCAGGCTCCTCACCAGTGGGTGCCCATCAGAGCAGGAGCCCATCCTGCTCAAAATCCTTCCCCCTGCAGACCCCCCTCACCCACCTGGTGATTTTCACTGCCCGCAGTGTCCCCCCAGTGCTGGCACCATCCCCACCTTGTTTGTGCTGCCACGGTGAAGCAACTGACTGTAAAACCTGGATCCATCCCACTGACCGTCCTCTGCGCTGTTAAAGCTGCAGGAATGCCAGGATCGATCTGGCTTCTCAAGGACAGGGAGGGAAGGAGGAGGCAGAGTGGGGGATAAAAAGCTGGGGGAAAGCCCAGGGGAGGGGGTCCTGCCCCAGGGTCTTCACCAGGAGGTGAAGGTGCCAACTGGAGAGTCCTCGCAGCTCTTTCCTTGGCACCCAGAAGTTAAGTGACGCCAGCACCACCACACCACGTCCGGGACCATGGGAGCCACCATGGCACGAGGGGCTGCTGGGCTGGTAGAGATGAACAGCTCATTGTGGGAGGCTCAAAGAGGCTTTGCTCTTCCTCTGCCACCCTGGGGTGATTTTGGGGAGGGAGACTGTCTCACTGCTCTGGGACAGCCCAAGTTCAGGTGGGATGGAATGGGATGGGATGGGGCAGGAGAAAACCCCACCCAGCTTCCCTGGGGATCTGGAGAGGACCCCACAGACGCCCACCGTGCACCCCCAGCCTGGCAGTGACTTTGAGGATGGTTTTAGTTTTGAACTTTACTGTCCCTCCCCACCCCAGCCCCTCCCTCCCACTGCCTCGCAGAGGTTATGCCGTTTGATATGTCCATGGCCCCGGCTGTAAAGTTATCCATTGACTCGGGAAAAGGCAATTAAGAGAGAACGAGCTGCTGGGCGGGTTCTTCAGGTATCTCTGAAGCCCAGCAAATGTTTGTGGCCTGCGACAGGGACGCTAAGGGTAGGGTGGTGGGGATGGCGAAGCTGCAGGATGGCCCCACCAGCGCTCCCCTGGGAAATACAAGGGCTGGGACGGCAGAGCCACAGCAGGGGGCGTTTTGGGGAAGGTGACAGAGAGATGCGTGTCCCGTGGTGTCTCCCACCCCCCGGGCATGGCCGTGACAGCAGCCACGAGCGCTGCCCTTCAAACCCAGCCCTTATCTCCTCTACCCCGAGGACTATCAACCCCTCGAGTCTCCCCGCCGAGCCCTATCGTGCAGCCCAAGCCGGGGCCGAGCCATTAAAGTTAACTATTACCCGAAGTGAGTGTTTATTCGGGGTAATACAGGCCCGGGGGAAAGTGAGGGAGGAGAGGAGGAGGGGTCTCGTCTCTTTTCTACAATATATCGCTCGCCTTGCGGCGCTAAAGTGGTGCTTAAACGAGATGAATGCTTAAATAAGAGGGCAAACAGCGCTGCCGGGAGGTGGGATCGCAGAGTACTGGCCAAGCAGGGACATCTCGGTATTCCCAGCCCACGAGTAGACTCGGAGCTGCCCACGAGGGCTGCTCTGTGCAAGGCAGGAGTCAAAGTTTTGGCCTTTATGATGGGAGTGTTTGCCCTGCTAAAAATCTGTGCCTCTTTCTTTTTTGGGGAACTGCAGCTTGGATGAGGTTTGTGCTGTACAGTTTATTTTCCTAATGAGTGAACTCTGCCAAGCCTTCATTCGACCAGGCAAACTGCCCCTGCTGCAGCCTTTGCTGCTAGAATAACTAGGACCTGTATCCATAAAAAGTAGAGAGTATTTTGACATGAGCCATTGTATCCAAAAGATCCTGCCAGCATTGAAACCTGGGAGTGCCCAGAACCATTTGAGGGACTGCTCCCAGGAATAAATAGATGGTTTCCAAGGTCTTTTTCTTCCAGGAATCATTGCAGGTTCTCCTGTTCCCCCTGAGATCATGAAGATGATTATAACCAAGATTCACGTGCTGGAGCTTGTGATGAGTCGTGGCTCCTGTGACCAGACCTCCAAGGGTTGTTTGTCCCACGAGGAGACTCAGAATTTCAAGCCCACAGGGATACTCTGTGTCTCCCAGCCCATGGGGAGCCCTCTACGGGAGGGTTTGTCGGGTACCAGTGGGAGAAAAGCTCCTTGCAAGCTTTCCCCTGTCTTTTTATCATCTTCGGGGAGAATTCCTCCCTTTCCTGATGATTTCCCCAGCCTGTGTGTCCAACCACGTTGTATCTCCACCCAAATGGCTGCTTGTCCCACTCCCTGCTCCATCAGAGGCAGAAGTAGGAGCCAGGATAGGGAACATCCACATGAGACTCTTCCTTGGGCTGTAGAGGGGCATCACCCACCTCTGAAGCTGCACAGCCCCAAAGCAGAAGGACCCCCAGTCCCAGCCGTGTCCCAGCCAAGTCACTGTCCCAGGTCTAAGTCCTTTTTTTCCCAATCCCAGGACAATTTTGAACTCTCCCTGGAGGTGAAGAAGGACAGGGACATCCCCAGGCTTTTCAGCACCAGGATACAAAACAAGCTGAGCCCTGACTCACCCCAAAACTAGGCAGTGGGACGGATCCTTCACCTTCCTGCTGTGCCTGATCCCTCCTGGGCACGTGGCAGCAGCAGGAGGTTCCCACCCCACCCCGTTCCAAGACAATGCCATTCCCAGGAGTAACCGCATGGAGCCAGGAGGGCTCACCTGAACCCTCTAATCCCATAATCCATCACCAAGGAAACCCGGCATTACCCGGCATGTGCGAAACTGAGGGGCCCCAGAGAGGGGTAACTGCTTCCCCCTCCCGTCGCTTTTTTGGCTCATCCCGGTGCGCCTGACAGACGGAGTAGGGAGCAAACAGCTCCACAGCCTTCTTGCAACCCATTTCCATCCTAATCCCCCCTGGCCTTTGCAGCGTTTATCCCGAATTATTCCCAAATCGCCTTTTCCAGAGTGTCTTTGTGGCACCGCGACGGTGGGAGGTGTCCCCCAGGATTGCCTTTGGCTTGAAAAAAATGGGGACCTCAAACTGCTGGGTGGGGTCTGCTCTGCCCTAAGCACCACCGGGGGTGGGTTGGAGAGAAACCTGAGTGGATGCAACAAAAAGGTTGATGGCAAAATGCCTTTGTGGTGGCAGGAGGAGCGTGAAGGCTCTAAACCAGGGGGAAAATTGCCCCAGTGAGGCTCAGATCTGTCTCAGGCACTAGAACGGTGTTAGAGGGGGGACAAATCCTGAGCTGGAGAGCATTAGAGGGCCCGGGACACACGGGGAGGTTGGGGCAGGGGATGTTCACTTCCCTACAGCCACCTGGAGACCAGGATCATCACCGAGGTCCCTGTGGGGTCAGGAGGGGACAATTCAATCCCCCCTTGCTACAGGATTCTCCCCCTGAACACGCCAGGCTCCTCCCGGCACTGGGAAGGGTGAGGAGAGCAAACGCCTCGTTTATATGAGAATGGGTGAGCCCCACCCTTCAGGGAACATCCTTGCTGCTCCCTCCATCTCCTCCAGCTCACGGGGCACTTCAGCCCCCGCCTGGGCATCCTCAGGGATGTCCGTGGAAGATCCCACCACCTCCCACTGGACTCCAGTTCAGCTGAGACCTTGCAATTCATTGCACAGGTGAAGGGAATTTTTCCAGCGGTGACATCAATCCCTGTCCCTGCCGGTCCCTCCCGCTGTCCCGGCTTCCTGCATCCCCTCGGGGAAGGAAGCTGCGAAAGAGAGAGCGTGGCCGGTGCCCGGGGGTGCCCCTGCCATGACCCGGGACGGGCACGGCTGCCCCGGAGCCGGGGCCAAGGCAAACAGCCCCGGCGGCAGCGCCTGCCAAAAATGCCCTGAGCGAAAAAACCAGTGCGTCCCGACAGGGCCCGGGGGCTGTGTCTGTGTGACACAAGGAGGAGGGACATCCTCGCTCCAGAGCGACTTTTGGGAGCGGGGCTTGTTCCTGGAGGTGATTCCACCCCCTTTGGTCCAGTACGGGGGCTCTGAACGACCTGGCCCCGTGGAAGGTGTCCCTGCCCGTGGCAGGGAGTTGGACTAGGTAGCCTTGTAGGACCCTTCCAACGCAAACCAATCTGGGATTCTACAAAATTTTATTCTACAAACTTTTACTCTACAAACTTTTATTCTACAGACCATTCTCCGTCTCTCTGACACGTTCTGCGCTCAGGAGAAGCCAACACATCTGCCAAGATACGAGGAAGCGCAGAGGCTTCTTGCTCCTTCCCACAGCTCCACCCAGCGCAGGAGAGGAGCCGGATCTTCACCCCTGGAGCCTTCGCTTTCCCTAAACTTCTCCCACTCCTCGTCCCTCCCGGCTCCAGCTGCCGTTCGCCTCAACAGCACTTGGGGCAGCAGAGCCCCGCGTTTGGCTGAGCTTCAGCCGCGAGCCTGCGAGCCGGGCCTGCCTGGACTGAGCTTTACCTGCCCCCGAGGAGGGTGGGCAGCGCTTTCCCCTTGGATCCTTTCGTGTCAGAGCTTTATGGGACGATGCTCCAACCAGGGGAAGCAGGGAGCAAGCCCCAGAGGAAGACGAGGGGCTCAGCTCCATGCTCAAAGCCCATTCCCAGGCTCCCGTGGCTGTTCTGGCTGGGAAAAGGAAAAATTCCCTAAATAGTACCAGAATAAAAGGAAGATGAAAGGGAAGGAGGTCCTGGAATGTGTCACTGAAAGCATCACCCAGGGGATGCATGGATGCATGGATGGATGGGACACCTGGAAGGTTTGCTTGGGCTTCTGGAGTTCAGAGCTTCACACAAAGGCCTTGGGATCTTTTCCTTTGCTGTTTCTCAGCAGTTCCCGGGGCAGTTTTGGGATCCAGAGGTTGCCTTGGTCTTGTACTGTGCTGCCTGGGATAGGCAGGTAGAGGAGCTGCAGTGGCCCCTGTTGTCCTGCTGTGCAATCTAGTAGGATGCTGGCCCTGTTCCCCATGTGGGAATATCCCTCTGGAGCTGAGGACACCAGCAGAAACCCTCTGCAATCCTCCACCTGGATCTTAATTTTACCCATCCCAGGGCAGCAGCAAAGTAAGCTCACAAATCTTTTGGCAAGTGCTACTCCACACTCCTTCTCAGCCATGGGAAAAGGACACCAGGCCAGGTCTCCTCTGGCAGAACCCCAGGAGCCCAGCCTTCCCCATCCCATGCCCCGTGTCCACTCAGGAGGGCCAGAAGAACAAATAGAAAGCCTCTAATCCATTGCTTGGCTGCTTCCAGGAGCTGCCTGGGGAGCAACACTTAATAAAGAAACATCATTGCTTCCTCACTAATTGTATCTGCTTCCAGAGGCCATTCCATAGCTCCTGCACCACCAGGAACACCCTGGGAGCTTCCCCCCACCCCTGAGCACCCCAGGAGAGCTCCCACCCCCAGTGGGGCACCAGTGCTAGGACACTGGTTCCCCATTCCCCTTCTCCATGGAAAATATGACTGGGTATATCCAGAGAGGCAAAACTGGTGCAAAACAGCAGCATTTGGAGGGAAAAAGGGGAAGGAGGCTCAGGTGGGGGGAGATGCAGCTCCTTGCAGCTGGAGCAGGAAGGATTTCAGCCAGAGGGAGGTCCTGCTTTCCTCCAGCCAGCAGCTGGAAAAGCTGATTTATTGGTTTTCTTATCTCCCAGATAGAGCTGGGCTTTGAAGAGTCATTTAAAAGCCATGAGAAAAAGCCCATGTGAGATTCCATCAAAGGGAGACGCTGCTGCTCCAAATCCTTCACTCCAGTGAGGATGGATCAACGTTTTAGACATTAACTGTGTCAAGCAGCTGCTGGGCAGAAACAGGATTTCTGGCCTCTTCCACCACATTATCAGATGTTTGTTCCAGAAATTATATTTATTCCAGAAAATTTCAGCAAATGGCCCTGTTTCTCCTGCAGAAACATGACCCAGATGTCCCAAAATTGCCATCACCCCAGAAGGTGCCAAAGCCTTGCACGTGGCTACTGTGAAGGCAACTCTTCCCAGGTTTTTTTGGCAAGGATTTCTATCCTTGCTCAGGGCTGGGAGGACCCTTCACCTGGGCTGGCCCTGCTGTAATTAACAGTATCCATCAGGATCAATGACAGAGCTCCTTGGGAAGCAGGATTAGGCTCGAGCAGCCCCTGCTCCACTCCCCATGGGGGTTGTCCCTGCTGAAAAATAGCCCCATCATTAGATCTGAGGCATTAATTGAACACTAAGCCTGGGGATCATCCTTTCAGAGATGATTGATCTCTCCAGAGCTTTCTCACACTTGCTGGGAGAGAAATGAAGACCTGTTTTGCTTGGAGAAGGGCTCCCAAAGATCTCACAGACCCCGCACCAGCACCACCACCCCACAAACAGATTCAGAACCCACCTGGATACAATGAGGGGTCACTGATGTGTCAGTCTGGACATGTGGAGGGTCCAGTACTCTCTGCTTTGCTCTGAGCCAGTGGGGTCACAGCATAGGAAGATGAGGCAGGAATACTGTGGCACCCATGGGTGACTCCCGTGCCTGATCCTCTGCCATTCCCAAGCCATCCATTGGTGCAGACATGGCAAAAACAAGCTGTGCGTGGCTTTGGGGCTGGGCAGGAAAGCCCTGCATGGATACAGGGTCTGCAGACTCCAGGGAGCTCTTGGCAGATCCATCTCTTCCATTAGGAGATGCATTTTCCATCTCTTTTACAGCAATTCCCATCCCATCCCAATCCTGCTGCTTTAAGGTCACACTAAGGCTGCAGGAGGTTCTGCAAAACAACCTGAACTTTCCTGGGAAGCTCATTCAGTCTCATGGTCCTCCGGGGCCTTCCCTTTCCTGCTCTGGGAAGATTCATGAGCTCTGCCCCGGAGCAAAAGGCACAGCCCCCCTCACTGACTGTGCCCCCAGGGAGGGCAGCCTGCAATTAATAACGTTCATCAGCAAGGAACAAAGCAGGGGCTGGAGAAGGGATCAGTTAGAGCTTCGGAGCCTGGTGGCATTTGGGGAGGACACCGACACCTTGGAAATATGGCCCAGGAGCTGCTGGCAGCAGCTAGTTGCTGTTAACTCCTACTGCACCAATGCTTGGGGGGGGGGGCAAAGTTCTCCCGAGTTTGGGAACGTTAGTTTTGTTTACAGTGAGGGTGGGGAGGCCCTGGCACAGGGTGCCCAGAGAAGCTGTGGCTGTCCCATCCCTGGAAGTGTCCAAGGCCAGGCTGGAGCAACCTGGTCCAGTGGAAGGTGTCCCAGGGGTGGAACTTGGATAATCCTGAAGGTCCCTTCCAACTGTTATAGTCAAGGGACCAGATATTGTAATTTAAAAAGATAGGAAAAGTTTATTAAAAAGACAAATGAGCAAATCAGCGCGCTGGGTGACCGGGGGAACCTCCCGTTCCGCCAGCAGTCAACACCGAGTACAAGTCAGCACCCATCTTTTATACCCCTTTTACTCTCCTCCCCCCTCAAGTCTATCATTGGACTCCATTTCACAGGTTTCCAGAACAGTGGTTCTGGTTTCGCGGGCTTTGTCCTGTTGCTGGGCCTTGTTGCTAGGTCCCGTTGCTAGGGTTCAGTCCGAGGGGGGGTTTAGTCCATGAAGCTTCCAATAAATTGTTGCAGTTGCAATCTTTCACTCCTCACTTGTGAATGCATTCTATTTCTATTAAGATACTTAGAACAAAGAGCTTACAGAATCACAAGGTCAACTGTTGCTGTGGTTGTGGTGAGTCATTTGCAACATAACAAGATAAGACACAAACTGCTCAGCAAGCCGAACCCCCATTCCCCCTCCCTTTGTAAGTTTGGGCCTGCAATTAAAGCATCAACTTTTAACCATTTCAATGTGCTTATGCCAACTTCTGTTTGATTGAGCAAATTTATTGATCACCCATAACACAACCCAAACCATTCTCCAACCCCTAAAGTTTCTAAAGAAGACTCTTTTGGAGAAGAATGTGTTTGTTCACAGGTACCCTTTGGTCCTCCCACCTCAGGGAGACAAGCTCTGCTCACATCAATGGGATCACTGGGATTTGGGCTGGATGGAAACCCCTGATGCCAGGAGTCTGGGGAGGTGAGCTGTGCCAGTGCACAAGTTCACAGTGTCAAGAAGCCTCAGCTAATGGTTTTCAATAACACAGCACTGAAATATTAGAGCAATATGGTCTTTATTTTGGGGTTTTATTAGATTTGCCAGGCTCAGAAAGACACGGGGACAAACAAAAATGACTGGCTGGCAGAATCCTATTAGAGCCATTAATCACTATCAAGGGCTAATATCTGTGCAGTCCCTGCTTGGTGATATTAATTAGCACAGCCAGTGGGGAGAGAAGCTCTAGCCCTGAGCCTGGAGGGGCTGGGAGGGGCTGCTTAGCTCACACAGCACTGAGTGCTCCCCAGGCAGGGCTGGCACTGGTTCAAGCTCTCCTTGACTGCCATAAAACCTCACCCAGATGTCGCAAACACTGGTCTAAAATATCCCACACTTTGGACACCCATCCCCAAGACCACCCTGGTGCCTCTCCTTACCTGAGGTTGTATCTCCAGAGGCAGCTCCAGCAGCTGGAGTAGATGCTGCAGAGCCCCAGGGATCCCACAAGAAGCCACAGGCACTAAACCCTCTGGAGCTCCCCAGGTGTTTGGGTTTGGGGTTTTTTTGGATGGGGAACTGCAGTTACCAACACCCTCATCCCAGACAAAGCAACAGATCCATCCTGCTCCTGGGAGCTGGAAGGAGCCTGGGGTCTTTATGGATGTGGCACTTGGGGCCAGGGGTCAGTAGTGGCCTCGGGAATGGTTGGAATTGATGATCTTGGAGGGCTTTTCCAATCTAAATGATGAGAAGCTCATCCCCAGGGAATGGGAATGGACAGTCCCCATAGTGCTCCCGTTGTCCCTCAGAAGGAGGGGTGCACAGGACCCCCCCAGGCTGCAGCAGGGCAGATGACCCTCCCTGCCAACCCATTTCAACCGCCATTGAAACCTGGCATTGCAAATGCAGCTTTGCTGCACGTCCTCTGTGCTTCTGAAAAGTAAAATACATTTGTTTTTGCTTTCCTTTGCAGCCTCTGCCGGCAGAGGAATCGTCAAGGTCATATTTATATTTATTAGATTAATCTTAATGACTCCCAGGGAGTGCTGGGCTGACACCCAGAACAAATCACAGAGCCAGGGAAGGACGGGAAGTGTTGCTGGGAAGTTCTTTAGGAGAGCAGGACCTCTGGTGAGCAGGCATGGTGGGAATGTCACCGGAGCCCTGGGAGAGCTTCTGCTCCCACCATCAATCCCAGCCTGGCACTGCTGCCAATGGGAAGCACAAGGCAGAATGTCCCACTTGTCCCAGTTTAGTTTTCTCTAAAAATCTGGAGCCAAAATCTGGAGGCTGCAAAGAAAAGTGGCTGAAATCTTGGGGTTCAGACAAGGGCGAGCCTCTTCAAAGAGCTTCCTCTTCCCAAAGGGCTCCTGGCTGTGGCTCAAGTCCCGGATTTGGATGGGTAAGAGCCCAACCCACTTCTGGAACAGGGATGAGCATCATTTGGGGCTGTTGTGGGGAGGGAAGGGACATGACTTCTAAACCCACTGACCTGCCTCCTGCCACCACTTCTGCCAAGGGAATGAGGGGGCTGAGCCCCTGTGTCTCCTTCGAGGGCCTTAATCTGGTTTGGCAAATAGGCTCTGGCCTCCCTCCAGTGGCATCTCCAGCATCCCAATGAGTTTTTATAGGGAGCCAGTGGCTGTGCAGCCACCTCCATCCTGCTGGAGCATGTGCCCCACCACCTCAGCCCTGAGACCACCTTCTGGGAAGAGGGATTTTCCAGGAGCCCCGTAAGTGACTGCAATTCCCCTCCAAACCCCTAATGGTGTATCTGGGGCACGTAGAGGATCAGTGTTTAAATGTTACAGGAATGTGGCAGAAGGAGGACACTTAGCAAAGGACCTTCTGATGGGCTTGTGCTACTTATAGAGGTGGCTTTGGCCTCCTTCAAGGGGAACAAGACCCTTCCCTTATCAGGGGGGAACTGGCAGAAGGCACTTGCTAGCAGCTCAGCCTCAGCTCTTGGACTAAACCCTAGGATTTTGGTCTCCAAGGGCTCCTGCTGCCCCAAACACTCCTCTCCTTGATCTTGCTGGAAGAAGCACCACCTGGAGTTTGTCACAGCACTGCCTGGAGTGCTCAAAGATCACATCCCTGGGCCCCTGTTGGACCAGGGAAGAGCAAAGACAGCAGAGCCAACAGACTCTGCAAAGCCTTGTAGGAGCCAGGCTGATGGAGCAGCCAGGAGGGGCTGTCCCATCAAACCTCCAAGTGCCAGTTCTCCTCCAAAGTCCCAGAGAAGGTTCAGTTTTCAGGGAATAGTGCAAAATGCAAGGAGAAAAGACAATATTCCCACTTCCTCCTTTCCCTGGGCTCCAGATCCATTCCAAGTCTTGCTGGAATGAGCCACAGCTCAGGGCTGAGTTTATCTCAGAGGGGTTTCCCTGAGGAGATGGGTGGGAAGGGGTGGCTGGGAGCCCTTGGCAGGTGCTGAGCAGCTTTCCAGCTTTTCCTTGGAGAGGTTCCCATCACAGAGAGGAGGCACTGCAGGTTTAGACATCAAAGCCTGCCTGCCAGCCTTCATCCCAGCAGGCAGGGAGAGCAGGGCTGGGAGGACAAAGAGGCAGCAGGTGAGGTGACCTTTGCATCCTGGGTGAGGGGAAGCTGGAAGTGAAATGCCAGTCCTTTGCATCCCAACCTGCTGCTCGCTCCTGCTGCTCCTCAGTGGGGCTGGGAGCCGGTGCTGGCCTTGATCTGTTCCTGCTCTTCGTGTGGCTTGATTTATTTTTAGATTTGTGGGGAGGGAGAAAGCGAAAAATAAATAAATAACAGCCCATCCCCACTCCCAGAATTCCAGATCCCAGCCAGCTCCTTGCAGGCTGCCAACTCCAAAGGGGGATGGAAATCATCCCCACCCTCTCTCCACCCCCTCTTCTCCCTTCCCAAGCCATCCATCACTGGCTGCCCTGAGCTGTGAGGACAGGAGGGCCCTGGGATCACAGCCTTTCCCCTCCTTGGGCTTGTCCTGCTAATCCCAGACACCCCTGGGTTCGGCAGCCCTGTTCCATGGAGCTCTGCTGCTCCAGGGGTGATGCCTCAGAAAGCAGCTGGTGTGGAGGATCTGTTGGTTCACAGGGAGAGGGAAAGGTGGGCAAAGTGTCCATACCTCTGCTACCGTCCAAGGCCAGGTTGGACAGGGCTTGGAGCAACCTGGGACAGTGGGAGGTGTCTCTGCATGCAGGGGGGTGAAATGAGATGAGCATTGAAGGTCCCTTCCCACCCAAACCACTGTGTGATCCAACATAAAAATTACATGGAGCTGCTGAAGGAGTCCAGAGGAGGCCCCGGAGCTGCTCCCAGGGCTGGAGCCCCTCTGACATGGAGCCAGGCTGGGAGAGCTGGGGGGGTTCACCTGGAGAAGAGAAGGCTCCAGGGAGACCTGAGAGCCCCTTGCAGGGCCTAAAGGGGCTCCAGGAGAGCTGGAGAGGGACTGGGGACAAGAGATGGAGGGACAGGACACAGGGAATGGCTTCCCACTGCCAGAGGGCAGGGTTAGGTGGGATATTGGGAAGGAATTCCTGGCTGTGAGGGTGATGAGGTCCTGGCCTAGGTTGCCCAGAGAAGCTGTGGCTACCTCTGGATCCCTGGAAGTGTCCAAGGCCAGGTTGGATGGGGCTTGGAGCAACCTGGGACAGTGGAAGGTGTCCCTGCCCATGGCAGGGGGTGGGACTGGGTGAGCTTTAAGATCCCTTCCAACCCAAACTACCCCATGATCTCCCATCAGAGGCTTCTGGCTCCACACCAGGACTTGTGCAGCTCCTGCAGAGCCATCCTGTGCCCTCTGGAGTTGGAACCCATCCCTCTCTTTTCATTCAGTCACAGCCACTGGCACGTCCCTGAGATTTATCAAGCGTAACTTGCAGACTGAGCATAAAACTAGAAAAAAAAAAAAAAAAAAAGGAAAAAGAGCCCATCTCTGCTTTCTGGCCCGGAGGAAACAAGGGGAAGAGTCCTATGCCCCAGCCCCCGGGGCGGTCTCCCTTCCCTGCACTGCGTCTGCTCTCGCGTTCCTCACCCGAGGCAGGACGGGCTGTGCCGAGCTCCACCAGCCCCCCGGCGGGGCTCCGGAGCGGGGCCCGCCTGCCATGAGCGCAGTTAACCGCGGACTAATTAAATACCCCGGGCGCGCAGCGCAGTCAGCCTCGTTGAATAAACATGCCTGCGAAGGTTTCTCTCTAAAGCAGAGCGTTGCAGACCGATCTGAGTGGGGCTTCGGTCCAGAAAAGGGCTACAGGATGTTGCCTGTGCGTTTTAGGGTGCTACTTGTGTAATAAGTAAGTAAGTAAGTAAATAAATAACCTATAAGTATAATAAATAAATATATAAATATATAAATATAATAAATACATATACATATAATAAATATAAATGCAATAAACAAACAATACAATAAATAATATAAATTATAAGGTATCTAATAAAATAAATAAAATAGAATAATAATAGTACAATCATAGATAAATTATTTGATCTGAGCACTAATTAGGGCTTATCTTCACTAGGGATGGGGCAGACCGTATTTGGGTACCAGCGTTCCAGAGGCTGGGAGGAGAGAGGGGTCGGTCTGGCTCCCGTTGGAGCGACTCTGCTTAATCCCTGTGCCCAGAGCCTGTGTGTGGGCTGCAGGATGGAGTGAGGAGTGGGGGGATCTAGCCAGGGGGAGCAGAGGCACCCAGACTCTGCCTCCCGGGCACTGCTGCCGTGAGCAGAAAGGAAAGTCGGCGGGAAGGAAGGAGGCAGGTCCATAACTCAGGGACTGCGGATCACGGGAGTGGCATTTACAGCTCCCCCGGCGCGGCCGGGAATGATGCAGAGCCCAGCCCGGCTCTGCTCCCGGAGCATCTCGGCACCTCCCGGCCCTGCCTGCCGCTGTTACTCATCCAAAACCTCCGTTTATCTTTGGGAAATGCCCCTGAGGCTGTGCCCTCACTTTCCGCCTCGAACAGGGCAGAGTGCCCAGTGCCGCTCCCTGCACCTCCACCTCTCGCAGAGCAGCTGGGGAAAGCTGCTTTAAACCACAGCAAAAGCTCTTGAATTTATCAACACATAAGCACTTGACGATCCCCCCAAAACAGGGGAGCCCTAATCACAACTCACCATCCCACAGGTGTTTTTGTGGATTTGGTAACTCCCAGGAAGCCCAGTTAACCCCAGGCCATGTGAACATATCTTTCCCAGATCTTTGACAGCTTTGAGCACATTGCAAGCCTTTCCCTCAGCCAGTATTCTCTAATTTGTCCTGATCTCACCTTTCCCTCTGCCAATATTCCTTTAATTTATCATGATCTCACCTCTGTTCCCCTAAAATAACAGCTTTCCTCCCATCACAAAGAGAGCTGGGTGAGGGAGGGGGTCAGCACCTCTGGGAACATCTGGCCACAAAAGAGAACAGGAGATCCAGGAAAATTCTGTGGAACACTGCAGATGTCCTGGATGCTGCAGTATTCCAGCAGAGAGGTCAGGATCCCCCAATTTAAGAGACCCTGCTCTTCTAGTTTGATGCAGTTGTGGTGAGCTGGGAAGAGTGGAAATGTTGTCAGAGGGCCCCCCAGTATCCATGTAGCATGTCCTGAAGGGAGCCAGTTTTCTGTGGATCATGTAGTTGAGCCAGGAGAAAAGGCCCTCCCCTGTCCCGCACCCTTGGCATCATACAGGTATCTAAAATGCTTTTCCCTGCTACCACCTTCCATAGAATCATGGAATGGTTTGGGTGGAAAGGGACCTTAAAGCCCATCCAGTCCCACCCCCTGACATGGGCAGGGACACCTTCCACTGTCCCAGGTTGCTCCAAGCCCCGTCCAACCTGGCCTTGGACACTTCCAGGGATGGGACAACCACAGCTTCTCTGCCCAATCTGTGCCACTTCAACTGGGCACGTGACCACTCCAGAGGAAAGGTGGTCCAGATTCTCCCACCACTGTCCACCCTGTGGGAAGACCCAGCAGGCAGTAGCATGATCCCTCAGCCAAGGCACAAGAAGAGAGAGAAGGTTTGGGCCCAGCAAGCAGAATTTAGGGCTGGTATTGTTTGGAAACAGCAGAAGGAACAAACAACTGTGTTATCCCAGAGCCCTTTCCACGGCCTGTGGAGGTTCCTGGGGTCCTGTGTGTTATGGGAATGAAATACATGAAAAAAGAGCAGATGTCATTTTAAAGAAAGATGATGTTGCCTTGAAGCCAGGAAATCCTGAATATCAGGAGAGAAGATCAAATGGGAACAGTGAAAAGTCAGCAAAAGGTGTCCCAACACTTTCAAGTGCTTTCCCCTTGTGGTTTGTGTTGGAGGTGTTTGCCAGGTTTCACCCCAGTTTGCAGTTACTGAGTTCTGTCTCTCCTCCCTTCCTTTTTTGGGTAAAATTCCCTGGGATGGCACCCATCCCTGAGGGCCAGCAAAGATGTCACGCACCACAGGGGAGCCAGCTGTGTGTCCCCAGCTCCTGGGACCCCCTTCACCAGGCTCCCCTCCCCAGCTGGACCTGGCAGGGCTTGGGAAGCACTTCCAGCTCAACCCTTTCTCCCACTGCTTCAAAACATTGCCTAAACTACCCCCAAGGGTTTTCCTCCTTTAGTTGTTACCTCTGGCTCAGAAAAGATGCTTCATTTGAGAGATGAAGCAAGTGGAGGATGACCACTGCACCCAAAATATTGCTTCTCAGAGCAGCGGGGAAAACTCAGATTTCTCCAGGAACACAGAAATTTATTCTCTAAACTGTTCCCAATTCTCCTTTTCCTTTTTTTTACTGTGGAATTCTCTTAACACTTGAGAGTGGGTGTTGCTGGAGGAGAGTGTACCTTGCACATGAGGCCCACTGGCTGCTGTGTTTGTGTTCAGTGCAGCAAAGCTGGCCCTTAAAGTCTCCCATCACAGCAGCACCCACAGGAGGAGGTTAGAGGAGACTCAACCTCCACCATTTTACAAAACTCCCACCTGTTCCCCGACAAATGCTGCTTAAACAAGTCTAAAATCAGTTTTCCCTGCTGCAATGTTGTCCTAAGACATTTATAGCCAGTCCCTTGACTGACAGGACCAGAGGAATGGTTTAAACTGGCAGAGAGTAGATTTACATGGGATATTGGGAAGGGTGGGGAGGCCCTGGCACAGGTTGCCCAGAGAAGCTGTGGCTGCCCCATCCCTGGAAGTGTCCAAGGCCAGGTTGGACGGGGCTTGGAGCAACCTGGGCTGGTGGAAGGTGTCCCTGCCCATGGCAGGGGGTGGGACTGGGTGAGCTTTAAGACCCTTTCCAACACAACCCATTCCATGATACCATCACAGCCTGTGGCTCTCCCCAGGGTAGGCCAAGCCAAGGGCACTGGCACCTCTGTGGGGACATTCTGTAGGAACCATTTCCTATAGAAACTCATCCTTCACCCTTCAACATCTACAAACCTACTCCAAGTTTACATCCTTCAAGAAGATCACCACAGCCAGACAGAGGAGAAAAAAAATCTGTCAACATTTACATAGGAGAAATTGTTTTTTCAGGGTTTTTTTGCTCCCTGGGGCAGGGAGGTTTAATTGTTTCGTGGAATTTCTCTGCATGGGGAACAGTCCCCACACACAAACCCCTCCTGTCTCTGCGCAGGGAACAGTCCCCACACACAAACCCATCGTTTTGGGGCTACTTGGAGCACAGTCTCTTCCCAGGGAGACGTTGCTACCGACAAAGGAAAGAGCAACGGACGGGAAAACATTTTGAAAGATAAAATGAAGCTTAGTCAGTCGGGGACCCTCTTGATACTGAGTCAAGATGCATTTTGGATGAGCTGCTGTTTTATCTTGATACTGAGTCAAGATGCATTTGGAATGAGCTGCTGTTTTACAGATGGGCTGCTGTGTGTTCAAGACAAGAGTCCTGTGGTGTGGGGGACACGGGGAGGATGGAGCAGCTCCATAATGGGTTTTATGGTGTCACCATGGCTCTGTGATGTCCAACGAAGCAGATGATTGCATCCACCACATCAATCATTTAGTGTCATTAGACAAGAGGACTCTGTCACAAGATGAGCATCTCCTGCTTGGAAAATAAGTGTCTGTGCTCTGCCTTGGTGCTGATGCATCAGCAGGGAGCCCATTATCCTCCAGCTGGAGTTTTTCCTGCTTGGAGAGGACCAGCAACACAAGAACCCTCTTTGCTGCCCAGATGTGCTGATGCAATGGGAGTTCAATCACTGAATGTGAGATGTGCAGGATGTCACAGGGCCCAAGGGTTTGTCACCAGCCTGCAGGAAAAGCCAAATGCCTCCTGTGCTCTCTGGGCCGCTCAAGGTGTCTGGCAAAGAGGGGCTCAGGGAGACAAATCTCAGTCTGAAATGGATGTGAGGGGCTGGAGAACAGCAGAACATCCCTGACCGCCCCTGGCATTCCCCAGGTTTCTCTCTGGCAGGATGATTAGGCTGCCTGGGTTTGCAAATACCAAGTAACATACACCAACACCCCAGAAAGAAGCTCTTCTAGTTCCATCACCTGCCAAATGAGGTCAGGAATTATTCACAGCCCCGAAATAATACATCCCCCTGATCAGGCAGTCACCATCCATAAAGGTCCAGTCAAAGGCATGAGCTATTATCCCAACATTTGCTCTCCCAGGGAAGCTCATTTCCATCCAGAACTGCACCTTGTGCAATACATCTCCAGGAGCAATCACTTCACGCCTCAGCCCCAGGCAATAGCACCAAAAGAGGGAGTGAAAACTATTGATCTGCTGTTAAGTGGAGCTGTATCTATTAATCTGGGAACACTAATCACTGGGGGCTTGACAAGAGCAGCAGGTTTCCACATTAACACTCTCCATCCCCTTGGAAAGCCTGAGGAAGAAGGAGCTGCTCTCACACCTGGACGAAAGCACAGAGCGGTCTTGGAGGCATCTGCAGGCAAGAAAGGCTTGCAAGGGGTATCCCACCCTACACACACACAAACACACATTATTTCAGGTGTCTGACAGCTTCTTTGACCAGGATAACATGGGGAGTTATCCCAGTTCCTGGGAAGCCTTGAGGGACGTTCATCATCTTAGCATGGCCCCCACGAGCTTAGATTGGCATTGCAGAGTGGCTTTGTGCCTCCTCAGGGGCATTTCTCGCTTCATTATTTAATTTTTCAGTAAGGCCAGAATGACATGATGGAGATCAACACCCCACAAGATGGAGATCTTGATCCCCAGATCAAGATGGGGAGTTTTGCAGGCATAAAAACAAACAAACGAACAAACAAACAAATAAATAAAGGAACTCCTTGCTGGTTGAATTTATTCTCAACTTTTTGAGATCCGGGGGAGGATTGGGTGGGGGTATAAAACCCTGAGCAAGCAGCAAAGGGGTACAAATGAGGACAGAATGAAACCTGAGCCCAAGGGAGCTGGGAGAAGAAGGGGATCCCATCCTCCTGCTGCTGCCAGGAAGAAAGAAGGGAGCAGAGTTTCCTGAAGTGTGTTTTTAACCCTTCTGAGGCTCAGCTGTGGTTTTCCGAGCCAGCACTAGTCTCCACCCATGGTGGTGTCTGCATTGCTTGACTACAAAAGCACACTCATTTCCATTCATTTTCCATTAAATTTCCAGGATTTCAGTGCTTGGTTTTGCCCCTTGCCCTCAGCTTTCTCAGGGACAACAGCCTGGGTAGGGCAGTTGAGGGTGAGGGGAGACAATTCTCTGAGTGAGAAGAAAATCAAACCCAAGTGAAGCAGCAGTGGACAAACACAAGCTATGGGGTGACCCTCCAAGAAAAACTCCTGGATGTTTTTCCCTGCTGCTCTTTCCCCTGGCAAAGACCCATCTTGCAGAGTCTTGTCACCACTTTCCCACCTCTGCTGCGAGCCTGGGTTGTGTCCTTCATCCCTCATCCCAACCTCAGGTTCCCTCTCCGTCCTCCTGAGAACCTCAGAAGCATAAAAACATCTTGGCCAAGCTTCTTGTTTTATGCATGAGTGGAGTCTTCGGAAAGAAAGAGAAGTCATTTCGGTGTGCTGTGTGAGCTGAGGGCACTCAGTGACACCTCCCAGCTCAGCCCACCACTGTGTCTCTCCAGCAGCCAGAAACATCTCACTCTGGGCTGGAACAAACTCCCTGGATGTCTGGCCATGGAAGAGCTGCTCCTCCAGCAACTCCAGTACATAGGTTGCCCAGAGAAGCTGTGGCTGCCCCAACCCTGGAAGAGAAGGCTCCAGGGACACCTTAGAGCCCCTTGAAGGGCCTAAAGGGGCTCCAGGAGAGCTGGAGAGGGACTGGGGACAAGGGATGGAGGGACAGGATACAGGGAATGGCTTCCCAGTGCCAGAGGGCAGGGTTGGGTGGGATATTGGGAAGGAATTGTTGGCTGTGAGGGTGGGCAAGCCCTGGCCCAGAGAAGCTGTGGCTGCCCCTGGATCCCTGGAATTGTCCAAGGCCAGGTTGGACGGGGCTTGGAGCAGCCTGGGCTAGTGGAAGGTGTCCCTGCCCATGGCAGGGGTGGAACTGGATAATCTTAAGGTCCCTTCCAACCCAAACCACTCTGGGATGGTGATTCAGATGCAGCAAGGAGCTCTCAAGGCCCTGGCTGCATGAGCAGAATAATTTCTTTGTGCACAAGGTCATTCAGGTGAACTTCAGGTACCTCCCTCAACATCCTGGTGCATTTCCAGGCTTGGAAGAGATGCACATTTCCCTTCCTGAGAGGAGATGTACATTCATCATGCATTTTTCATAGAAATCTATCTATATTCATTAAGTGGTTGATATGTCCTAGTTGAAGGGAGCTCAGGGGACCTGGTGAGGGCTCTGCAGTCTTTGCTTCCTCCTCTGGCTCGGCAGTGGGAGGGCAGAGCAGGGAATTGCATGAGATGCTGTTATCTGTTCCTAAAAATATCCTTCCTGTGAGGATGAGAGTCCAGATGGTCCAGGAGAGGCCAACCCAAACCTCTATGACAGGCCCCAACACAGTGGGGTTAATAAAACCCCCAAAAAATCCTAACCCAAAGCTGTTTGTGAGGGGAAAGTGGCACAAATGGTGACATCTGTGAGGGGGAAATGGGTGTTAAATGGGATCTCAAGAAAAACTGAGGAAGAAATGGTGACATTTTTGAGCAAAAAGTGGGATAAAATGGCATTGGGAGGGAAATTGGGACAAAATGTAAATATTTTTGAGGGAAAAGTGGGATAAAATGGCATTGGGAGGGAAATTGGGACAAAATGTAAATATTTTTGAGGGAAAAGTGGGATAAAATGGCATCTGAAAGGGAAACAGGGACAAAGTGGTGTCTGGGGACACAAAATGCCCTCGTTTTTGAGGGATAAAATGGCTGTCTGCATTATTTTTCCTGCTTTACCTGAACAAAAAAACCCCTCCTAATTTCAGTCAAGAAAATATTTTTTTGTCTTTATAAAAGATGTGAAGAACTTCCAAGAAGAAACAAACTCCTGGTGATGCTCCCAGTGAAGGACTCAGGTGTGCAGCCATTGGAGGGTTGGAACCAGGTTCCGTTGCTCCCAGTCCTCATGGAGCAGCTAAAGCAGGGCTGGTCCCTCAGGAAGGGGAGCCGAGGTGGGTCAGGGGACAGCCAGGACCTTGTCCCACATTGCCCAGGCATGGGTGGCGGGAGGGACACAGAGGTGGTGGACAGGTCCAACCAAGAGTCCAAATCACAAGGTGTAGCTGGGAAGTCATTCCATGAGTCAGGAGCATCAGGCAGGTCCCTCATGACCATTGCAGGAGGTCACCTGCAGGCTGAGGTCCAGGCCAAGGTGCTCCATGGCCAGGGACAAGCTGGGCTTGAACTGGAGGCCAGAATTCCTCCAGCACGGCTCAGGGAGGGGACAACTTGGGGCCAAGCTTCAAGAGCTCTCCTGGCACTGGGGGTGCAGGTGGAGGCCCCAGGTGAGGCTGCTCAAGGACATCAAGGCTTGGTGGTGTTTGACAACAGTGTTTTCACTGTGGCTTCACTGGTTCTTTTCATTAATGAACAAAAAGCAGTGTCCTAGTTAGAGCAGCTGGGACCAGCTCAGCGCTGTGTGGCTGTACCCCAAACTGTGTATTCTACACCCTCTATGTGGTTTCCCAGGAACTGGTAACAATGGACCATCTGCAGCAGCTGCCCAGAGCACACCTGACCCCTCAGGCTTTCAGCTGGGTGTTAAGAGGCCTGTGAAATAGGAGGATGTTCCTGTCCTTACACCCACAACTCACAATCACCCACTGTGGAACTCCCCACCCTGGGGGAGGTCCTGGGCATTCCTGCCTGAACCTGAGTGTATGTAATCTTGGGGTCCTGGGACTTCGGGGACTTCTGTACCACTCCTGGGATCCAGAGGAGGACCAGAACATCAACCGGACTGCGACCACAGCTCTCAATCAGGCTGTGACCATCACTTGCATCAACAGGTTTTTTCTCTCCTTTTACTTTTGGACTCGGGGCCCACGTGAGGCTCAGCACAGAGGCCAACGAACATCATTCTGTTCATGCCCCAGGGTGACGGGTTATACATCTGTTTTTTTGTGGGTTAATAACAATTGTTCACCTGTATAGCTGTATTTATTGTATTATTTTTATTAAATTGTAATTCTGACTTATAATCTCCTTTGAGTTGGGTTCATTTCTCCTGATGGTTTACCTTTCAAGCAGCACAAGCAGCCAAGGGGAACAACCACAGGCACCTCCAACATCTCCTTAATCGTTCGAGTGTGGTGGGAAATCCCAAATCCCACCTTCCTCTGATTTGGGGCTCATGTTATAGGGTATAATTATGATTATTTGCCAAATTTTTGATAATAATGGATCAAGGAGAGCCCAGCCAGGGGGGTGAGGGGAATGGTGGCCCTGTGGGAGGCATGTGGTGGTGATTTTGTGCCTCCCCACCCCAGAGCACCCCAGTTTGCACCAGGGTCATCCCAGCTCATCGTTATCAAGGGTGGCTTCAGGACCACCGGTGTGGAGAACTGGTGTGACCCAGCTGAGCACAGAGGACGTCCTCCCAAACCTGGCTGGCTGGGGTTGGTCTGCAGCCCACCACAGCCCAGGGAAAGCCCATTTTGGGTGGTCCCAGCAGCTCCTGGCTCCTGTTAGAAACTGAGACCCCAAATCAGGAGACCAGAGCATGTAGAGCATCCCCAGCCTTCCCTCCTGGGGTGGTCAGGTATTGGCAGGGGCTGCCCAGGGAGGTTTGGAGTCCCCACCCCTGGAGGTGTCCAAGGAAGGACTGGCCCTGGCACTCAGTGCCCTGGGCTGGGGGACAAGGTGGGCATCGGGCACAGGGGGGGACTCGGTGATCCTGGAGAGCTTTTCCAATCTCAATGACTCTGGAATTCTGTGACCTGTGGAGGCAGGGGCTGGAACAAGAGGTTCCTGGTGCAGGCTGGGCATGGCTGAGTTATTCCTGAGCAGAGCCCAGACCCTCATCCTGCTGCCTCGAATGGGAATTCTGCCTCTGGCATGTCTGTCAGGGCTGGGAAGCAGGTACAGATCCCTAAAGAATGTGGGATCATATTAACACTCCAGCATTAACTAATGTTTATAAATAAAAAGCAGAGTTTACAGGCTGCTTCTACATGTTATTCATTGCTCAGAGCTCCTCCCCTGGGATGGCACAGGGGTTCACACACTGATCTTCTCCCCATCCTTTGGCACTTGGACCTCTCTGGACTGAGCTGGAGCAGAGGGGGGGATGCCCCTGTGCCTTCCTGCCCTCTGGTGCCACCACAGAGCAGAGGCTGCTCCTCTCAGCAGCACAGGGTGTGTTTTCCTGCCCTCAGCTGCTGCTGGGAGCTGTTTGTCTCACGCTTTCACAAGCGTGAAATCCAAGGTGGCAGCTTAACATGGAACAGCAGGAGGGAACAACCTCCCTCCCCCACTCCCTCCTTCCCTTCTTCTGTCCATCTCTCTTCCAGGAGGCCTGAAGAGCCATCCCAGCTGTGCCTCTGGTCCTTCTGCTCATGCTGTAATGCCCCAAGCAGGTGATTTGTACACAAATTTAAACCTTGCACCTCTCACTGCATCCCTTTTCTGTGGGGTGTCCAAAGCCTGACCTGGGGCCAGTCCAAGGAGATCTGGTCATTCCTGGCTGGAGCTCTTTCAGAGCACGGTCAGTGCTTGATTTTCCAAGATGTTGTTTTGCCTCAGAGTGCTGAGCTCTTGCTGTTATTTGGCAATAATTGTTTGTTCTGGACAGAAATGGATTTTTCCAAGAAATATCATTGAAATTCTCACCTCTCTGGCTCAGGGCACAGCAGCAACATCGTGGGCAGAGGCAGGAGCTGATCCTGCTGGAGTGGCACAAAAGTGGCAGGAAAATAGTCCAGGAGTCAAACAGCTCCTGAAAGAAACCACCCTGAAACCACTGGACTCAAAGACAGGCAGAAAGATGGAATTTCAGTCTCCTGGGAAATGACAATAATTTTATTGGGGTTTTTTTGTTGTTGTTGTTGTGGGGTTTTTTAATTTTTTTTTAATTATTTTTATTTTTGAGATAAGAGAGGAAATATCACAAGATTTTGCTGAACAAACACAGAATATCTTTAGGAAATGTTGAAAGAGAGAATCTCTGAGCTCCAGTCCTGATCAAAGGCTGTGCTCAGGGAAACCCTGGAGCCTCTTGCTGGGCCTCTGGAGGAGGGTGATGTTTCAGCCTCAGTTGCTGCTCCGACCAGGGGAAAGCACAAGTTTGGGAAGCAGCAGCCAAAGGACTGAGGGTGGGTTTATTGTGCCCCTGTCCCTGGGATCAGCTCCCATCCCTCCTGGGTGGGAAGCAGGGGAGGAGCACCCTGTTGCTATTTTTATCTCCAGGAGTGGCCGGATTAAAGTGGCAGGAGAAATGGCTGGGAAAGCCTCTCTCCTGCTGATACAATATTTAGGAACACGGACTGCCAAACAGCAGCCATTGGGTTGCTTTTCCCCTGCTGTTGGTGGCTTTGTTCATTGGAGAAAATGCATGGAAAGAGGGAGGCTCGTGGACATCCCTGGTGTCCCCAGAGCCTTCTCTTCCCCAGGCTGGACAATCCCAACTCTTTCCGCCTGTCCACACAGGAGACCTGAGAGCCCGTTGCAGGGCCTAAAGGAGCTCCAGGAGAGCTGGAGAGGGACTGGGGACAAGGGATGGAGGGACACAGGGAGTGGCTTCCCACTGCCGGAGGGCAGGGTTAGGTGGGATATTGGGAAAGAATTGTTGGCTGTGAGGGTAGGGAGGCCCTGGCACAGGTTGCCCAGAGAAGCTGTGGCTGCCCCTGGATCCCTGGAAGTGTCCAAGGCCAGGTTGGAACAACATGGGATATTAGAACATGTCTCTGCCCATGGCAGGTGGGACTGGATGGGCTTTAAGGTCCCTTCCAACCCAAAGCATTCCATGATTCCATGACCATTTCATCTCGCCCCTTTAGGAAAGTTGGTCCTGTCTGTTGGAGCCCCCACATTCTCCAGTGTCTCCTGCAGATCCTCCCTCTGCCCTCAGAGCATTAGAAACCTGAGCAGTTTCCAACACACAGGAGAGACCTGGAATGTTTACAGGCAGTGATTTGCCATGTGATGTTTGGGAAGATGGATGCTGCTGATATTTGTCTGCTCTGCAGGCCCACCTGTGGACTGCGGTGATAAGGGGAGTTTAATGGGAGGAATTATATCTCTCCTGATAAAGTGTCCAGTCCTGGCAGTGCTTTGTGTCCTTTCTGTGCTGTGGCTTTGCCCAAGACCTCTTGCTGGTGAGACCTTTGGCTGTTTGAGCCGAAATTCTTGTGCCCTGGGTGGTGGGATGGACCAGGCTCCCCCATTGCTGCCCCACTGCTGCCCCAGCCTCCAGGAAACCCCCCAGCAGAGACCTCTCCTCTCCAGGTATCCCCTCTGCCCAGCTCTGCTCCCCCGGGGGCCTGTTTGCCAAAGGAGGGAGTCTGTGGTTCCAAGATCATCCCCATCCATCCTCCTGAGGTTTGTCCCCACCCTGATCATTTTTTCTCTGTCTGGGTCACTCCTTCAGAAAAAAAACCAACTTTTGTCCTCCTAAAAATCCCCTCTGTGTCTTCTTCCCTCCTGCCCAAAGGATTCTCTACGGGGCTCCTCTTTTATTCCTGCTTCCACCATCTGCTCAGTCCCTTTGCCATCCCATCTTCCTGCCAGAGAAGCCAAACAGAGATCCAGGCTCTTGGCTCCAAACCTCTCCCTGGCACACTCAGGGTTTCTCTGAGCACAGTCTTTGTTCAGAGATTCTCTCTTTCAACATTTCCCAAAGACATTCCATGTTTGTTCAGCAAAATTTTGTGGTATTTCCTCTCTTATCTCAAAAGAACCACAACCAATAAAATAATTGTCATTTACCAGGAGACTGAAATTCCATCTTTCTACCCATCTTTGAGTCCAGTGGTTTCACGGTGGGTTTCTTTCAGGAGCTGTTTGATTCCAGGTCTCAGTTTTCCTGCCAAGCAGACAGTTCTTCATCACTTTTCCCTGCTTTTTGGTTTCTCTGGATGATGGGATGAGCTGCCACGTTGGGAGGTTCTCCCTGAGGCCTGAGTTGATTTATGGGATCTCCTGCCTTTCACATCTGTGCACAGATGGAGACCAAAGCAAAAGGAGTAATCCCAGGCTTGTGCCCAAGTGAGTTAAAACAGAAATCAGAGGAACAAACAAGAATAAATCCTGCTATTCTTAATAAATAAATAGGAAGAAAGTCCAGTATCAGTTTAAAGGACTGAAAGCAAACACTTTGTGTAGGCCTGAATTCTCAGTGGGATCTCTTCAGGAATCTTTGCAATTCCTTCATCTCTGGGAACCAACATTGTCCCTCACTCTCCAACAAACACTGGGCTTGAGGCAACACATTCTGGTCATGGAACTTCAAGTGAAATTTTCATTTGTCTTGAAAATAGAATTCAAGATAATATTACTGGTATTTTACAATGTCCCTTTAAGGCATTCCAGGAAAGATTTTGAAGCTCTGTGAATTTGCCACTGCCTGGAATTAGGAACTTTTCCCTGAAGAAAAAAGAAGGAAGTATCAGTAGAAACAGCAGGTGAACAACACTGTCTTCACTTCCAGTGATCCACAAAGTAAATATTGGTTGAGGTTAAGCCATGGCCAATATTTACTCATATGAACAATCACTTTGGGTTTGGCAAACAGGCCTCACATGTGGTTTGTGACCTGCTTCCTTCCCAGCACATCCTGTCCTGGCTGGAGGTCTGGCACCAGGACCATCAGGCAGATGTGGGAGAGATGTTCCAAATCACCAAATCCATCTCAGGCTGGAATCCTGGACAGCTTTTCCCACCATCTGCATAATTTCTCTTTGGAACAGTTGCACCCTGGCTGGCTGGGGGGAGATGAATCCATAAACCGTGTCCTGAATCCGAGGTGCTGGTGGCCAGCAGAGCTGGTTTGATGGCCCTGCTCATATCTCCAGTGGTCCAGCTGCTGCTTCAGTGGATCAAGGGCCACCACCAGCTCACACCACGATGCACACAGCCCTGGAAGTCCTCCAGAGCTGAGTGGATGTGGCACTGGGGGATATGGCACTTGTGGCCTTGGCAGTGCTGGGGGAATGGTTGGACTTGATGATCTCAGAGGGCTTTCCCAACCTAAACAATTCCATGATTCTGCAGTGAGTAGATGTTCTCCTGGCTCGTTAGATGGATGGTCAGTTGAAACATCTCAGACTCTTTTCTTTCTGCGTTTCGTCCTTGGTAGCACCTTCAAAGAGCAGTGTTTGAAAATTCAGGACAAGAAGTGCCAAGGCAGGGAATGTGCAGGGGAGATAAGCCCCAAATCCATGTGACTCCAGTAATCCCCTGCCTGGAAAATCCACTCAGTGACCCCAGAGGTGTTGGAATCCAAATGTGCACTTGGCACAGGAGAGTTTCCTGCAAGGATCAAACTGTGGTGCCCAGGACACCCATTTCAGCACAGCTTCTGGCCATGAGGTTTTGAGGTGGGTCATGTCCAGGGCAGCTGCTGATGTCTGGAAAAAGAGGGACTGAGACCTCTGGGCTGGGCTTTGGGAATGTTCGTCCCCAGAAGAAAGGTTGAAGGGATGACCGCCTCACCACTGAGCTGATGAGCAGACTCTTCAAGGTCCTTTCCAACCCAAATCATCCCATGATTCTATGATAAACTCCAAAAATTCACCAGGGGAACAAAGAAGACACCAAGTCCTTTGGGGAAAATCCAGGAGACGTGCTTGGAGAGCTGGCAGGGGGGTGGGAGTGTTTGCCAGCTCCCAGGAGCTGCTGGAGAAGTTCATCCTCGGGGTTGAGGAGCTCCCCCAGCTCCAAAGCTGCTCCCCCAGGAAGTTCCTTATGTTTCTGAGCTTCCTGACGCCAACATGACTTGCAGGGTCACATTTGGCACTTCAGGTTGTGCTGTTGTAAAACGGGCCAAAGTCCAAGGTGACATCAGGAGAAAAGGAGAACAGGAGGGTTCTGGTCAACTCCATAATCCTACATGGCTTCCTCCTGATAACACCAACTGGTTTGTTTCAATAACTGTATTTGGTATTAAATTGGGAGGAGCTGGCAACTCCCTTGAAGACAGAAAAGCCCTGCAGGGAGACCTGGACAAATTACAGAGATGGGCAACCATCAGCTGTGGGAACAAACTGAGGGCAGACCATCAGGGTCTGCAACTTCCTCAGGAGGGGCAGTGGAGGGGCAGCTCCAACCTCTGCTCTCTGTGAGCAGGGACAGGACCCAGGGAAGGGCTGGAGCTGTGTCAGGGCAGGGTCAGGTTGGATGTCAGGAAAAGGTTCTTCCCCCAGAGGGTGGTTGGGCACCGACCAGGCTCCCCAGGGCAGTGGGCACAGCCCCAAGGCTGCCAGAGCTCCAGGAGGGGTTGGACAAGGCTCTGAGGGATAGGGGGGAGTTGTTGGGGTGTCTGTGCAGGGCCAGGGGTTGGACTCAGTGATCCTCATGGGTCTCTCCCAACTTGGGATATATTCTGTAATTCTAAATTCTCTATTCTATAATCTATAATTCTATATTCTATATTCTCTATATTCCATAGTCTTTTTCTAAGCAAAGGCACTCCCCTTGAGGAAGGTGAACCACGGTAAAAGCTGCAAAGCAGCTGAGTTATATATCACTGAGCATGTTAACATTGCATCAATCTGCATCAGAGAATCAGAGAATCACACAATTCCAGAATGATTTGATTAAGGAGAAAGCAGGAAGTATGGCTGGCTGCATTATTTTTCCTGCTTCAGTTGGACAAAAAAAAACCCCTAGTTTCAGTCATGAAAATACCTTTTGTCTTTATAAAAGACATGAAGAACTTTCAAGAAAAAACAAAGTCTTGGTGATGCTCCCAGTGAAGGACTCAGGTGTGCAGCTGTTGGAGGGCTGGAATCACCCACATAATCCCAAACCTCATGGAGCAGCCAAAGGAGGGTTGGTCCCCTCAGGAAGAGAAGCCAAGGTGGGTCATACAGCCAGGAGGGCAAGGGACCTTAAAGCCCATCCAGTGCCACCCCTGCCATGGGCAGGGACACCTTCCACCAGCCCAGGCTGCTCCAAGCCCCGTCCAACCCGGCCTTGGACACTTCCAGGGATGGGGCAGCCCCAACTTCTCTTGGGCAACCTGGGCCAGGGCCTCCCCACCCTCACAGCCCAGAATTCCTTCCCAATATCCCACCTAGCCCTGCCCTCTGGCAGTTTGGAGCTGTTCCCTCCTGTCCTGTCCCTCCATCCTTTGTCCAAAGTCCCTCTCCAGCTCCCATATTTAACACAAATATGTTACTACCCAGTCAACAAATATTACACTCCACGTTTTTCTGCAACAGAAAGCTTCAAGTAAATGAAATAAAACAATAAGTTCCAAGCAAACTGCTTTGATTTTACATGTTGGCCACAGTGCTCCTGCCTGGGGGTGTGACAAGCCTTGCTTTGGTTTTCATCTCTCCCAATGGATTCCTGCGAGATGTTTGAATTTTTTTTGTGCCTTCCTCCCTCTCTGGTGGAAAATCCTTCTGCTGAAAAACTTCTTGGCAAGTTATCCTGACTTGCTAAATAAATGCTTTCTCATCTTCTGAGCGAGCGTTACTTAATTGCACCGCAACCCCAGCGCGGGGCTGCTCCTGCGTTTTAAACGCTGAGTGGGTCCCACTGCATCTCAGCATCTTAATTTGCCTTTTTTTCTTTTCCCGTGGATGACATAGAATTGCTGTGGAATTACACAGCATTAGCCAGTCTAATAATGGATGTAACCAGGAGCTGGGATCTCTGTCGGTCCTCGGTGACGTGCCCACCACCCACGATGTGCCCACCACCATGTCCTTGGCCAAGTTCACTTTGCTCTGCAGGTATTTTTCCTGCAGAGGTTAGGAAGGAAACTCCTGAGGATCTGGCACAAGCAATATCTGCCTGGGATCCTTTGGAATGAGGCTCCAAGGCTGAGCACCAGCAGTGCCTCCACGTCACACCAGTTCTGTGGGGAAATGGGGAGGGAGGAGAGCAGGAATTAGAGATGGAATAAGGAATAAGCACCCCTCCCGAAATAGATAAAATCATTGGCCTTGGCCTGGTGAGGCGACTCCTGGGAGATCCAAGCTGTTTATCCCTAATAAAAAACCATGGAAAAGGCACTGAACAAGCAGCTTCATTTCCCTGCAGTGCCTGGAACTGATGGGGGTTTGTTATACAGCCCATAATAAGTTTTCCTTAGGCAGGCAACGTCCCATTGGTTTTTCTGGGTGTTAATAAAATAGGAACTAAGTGATTTAGGCCCTTTTATGCACAAGACAATGTCTGTCTTTCCTCTCTGCTTATGAGGCCCATCCATCATCCCTGAAGTCCGCCCCTGAGTGGGATCCTATTCCTGCTGTCAGGTAGTGTCAAAAACTGAGGGAACTACAGGTGTGGGAAGGGAAAGAAACTTCTGTTCCCCTCCCACCTCCAATTTGGCCAAGAACAGGGTCCCCCCTGAGCTCTCCTGCCCCTCCATCCCCACCTCAGCATCCTTGGCCTGCCCTGTCAGCCACCAGTGGGTCCCAGCAGGGATTTGTCTTTTAATCCAAGATTCTTCTCTGATTTATACTTTCCAGAGAGTTCATTGATCCTGATCTTAATCTCCCAGTATTGGGGAAATAACAGACATAAATCATATTAATTGCAGAAGAGGAAAAAAAAGTAGTTTATTTGACATCACTCAGGCTGCAGAATCCCTCTGGGAGAACATCGGGATCATTAGATCAATTAAATCACTGGATGTGTTAAACCAGAGCAGGTTTTCCTCCTTGCTGGCTGCACAACCAACTGTTTTGATCAGATACTCTTTTTTTGAAATTAAAAAAAGCAGTTTCAACTTTTCTGGGTGCTCAACATTTCAGTCAGTCCCTCTTCAAACAGCTCAGCAGGGCTTGTGGCTCAGGTGGCATGGCAGAGAAGGGGGGACAGCACAGAATCATGGAATGGTTTGGATGGGGAAGGACTTCAGAGATGATCCAGATGGAGCTGCTGAGCAGAGCTGGAAGATCATGGAATCATGGAATGGTTTGGGTTGGAAAGGACCTTAAAGCCCATCTCATTCCACCCCTGCCATGGGCAGGGACACCTTCCACTAGCCCCGGCTGCTCCAGCCTGGCCTTGGACATTTCCAGGGATGGGGCAGGCACGGCTTCTCTGGCATATCAATCCCAGCCCCTCCCCACCCTCACAGCCAACATTTCCCTCCCAATCTCCCATCTATCCCCGCCCTCTGGCACTGGGAAGCCATTCCCTGTGTCCTGTCCCTCCAGGCCCTTGTCCCCAGTCCCTCTCCAGCTCTCCTGGAGCCCCTTTAGGCCCTGCAAGGGGCTCTCAGGTCTCCCTGGAGCTTCTCTTCTCCAGGTGAACCTCCCAAGCTCTCCCAGCCTGGCTCAAGAGCAGAGGAGAACCTGAACAACCCTAATTCCTCCTCTTTAACCCCAACCCCCTTCCCTGCTGCCTTGGGTGGGGCAGGAAAAAGCCCAGGTCTGCCAGGAAAAAGCCCCCTTGAGGGGGAATGTGAGGGGGGATAAAATCCCTGAGTGCCAGCTCCAACTTCTTCTGCTGGCAGCAGGAGCTTCCTGATGCCTGAGGAAAGGCAGGGTGAGCTCCCAAGCAGCCCCACAACCACGATCCGAAATTTGACTCAGATGAAGAACCTCCAACCTTTAGAAACTGAGATATCTATACAGGGAAGTGATTCTGGAAGCCCAGTTATTCCATTTTCTGCCTTTTCCATCTGTGCATGTGCCTTTGTTTCTCCACTCCGGATGCGCTCCTGGCTTTCCTGTCGGTTTAAAATAAAAATATAATCCATTTACAACCCTTCCTCCCGGCCATTAAGCCTCGTCTGAGAAAGGCTATTATCTGTGCTTGGCTGGCAGGGGAGTCAGAGCCGCGTCACGATTTAACTCCTGCACGGCTGAGCAGGAGCATCCCAGTTCCCGGGATGTCTGGAAAAGCTGGAACGTGCCTGGCTTTGCTGCCTTTCCAAGCTGTGAACCTCAGGGACCCCTCCTGCCTTTGTCCCGTTGCTGCTGTGAGCTGAGGGGCTGCAAATTCGCCCTGTTTGTGGGGAGGTTTTGCCCCTAAATGTCCAAAAAAGAAGAAAAAATGGGGTTTCATTGCACAGGGCTCAGAAAATCAGGGTTCCTGAAGGGAGCAGAGGACCCAGACTGTGGTGGTTGGGGGGGGGTCTTGCCCTACAAATTGGGAGGCACAGCTGGGTGTTCAGATCTGCTCCCACCCTGTGTGGTTTGGGACAATGAGCAGAACCCCCAGGCTTCATCCTGGAGGTGGCAAATCCCATGTCTTGCCCCCTGTCCCTGTGTACCCATGCTCAGGGCGTGCTTTGGGGAAGGGCCATTCCCTCAACAGAAACATGTCACCACTGAGAATCCAATGTTACTCCTCCATGGGAATAAAACTGTCGGATTGGGAAGAAAAGTCCAAATTGTGGATTTTCCTGTGGATGAAAATTCCACCGAGTACAAACACTACACAACAAAGTGAGGCAACCACTTATTTCACCTTGTGCCCATGAAATAGCTTAGTTCCTCGGACTCAGCACCAATGGAAAGAGCCTTGAGCTATTGGGACATTTCAGAATCCATGGGTGGTGCCAGAGGAAACCAGCTGAGGCCATGCTTGGAAAGTAGAACTTTCCCAGAGGGATGTGGGTTGGAAGGGTGGGGTTTTTTCCCCACAAGCACAACCCAATCTGCCTGGAGGGAAATGAGACTGAGCTCTTTGTTGTTTGCTTTGCTGGACAATCCTTGGTCATTATTATTTGGACCAGCGCTCCCCAGGTTTTAAATTATTCTGTCTCAAGTAGCTGATGGCATTTGCTGCATGTTCCTGGTAATTAATTGGTATTTAATTAATTAAGGGATAATGGCATTCAGTTAAGGGATGCTTGTGGCACACTGTCACTGGGTAATTAATGGCTTCCTGCTACTCAAGAAAAGCTGAGGTATTTGTGGAAAATAAATCGAGGGGAGAAGCTGAAGGTGTTTATTCCCTTGTGTCCTGGTGACCTCTGACTCTCCTGGGCCAGCACCAAGACCAAGTTCATGGCAAGAAGTCCTTGCAGCAGCCAGGCCCTGCTCCCACACCTTCAGAGAAATCTCTGACAAGGAGGAAAAGTGCCCAAACCTGATGTGTCCAGCTTCCCACAGCGGGTCAGAGGCACAAACAAGACCTGACTTCCAAACCCTGTGCTCAGGGTGACTCAGGCTCTGCCCCTGCCATGTCTGCACTTGAAACTGCTCTCGCTGATGTCAAGGATCAAAGAGTCTGGGAGGAAATGGTGTCTTATTGACTTCCAGGACAGCACTGAAAAAATATGAATTTCCTGGGGCATGAAGATAAATGGCGATAAATTCCCTGACTCAAACTGAACAGAGCCTTGTTTTGAGCAAAGAAGGACAAATATTGAAGGATAAACAGGAATGAGTCACTTTGCCAGCTGTTCCTGACTGTGGAAACCCTCTGTGATGTGGAATAAGCCCTGGGTGTGATGGGTATAAATATTTCAGGCACCTCTGGCAGGACTGGGAGGGTTGAACTCCTCCAGCCCGAGGAGGGGTTCCTGCTGCTCCTGGAGAGCAGAGGACCATCCAAGGAGGATGACAAACTACTCCACAACTGCTGTCCAAGTGCTGTGTTGGCCAATGCCCAGTTTGAGTTGTTTGTTTTCCTTTTGAGTGCAGAACTCAGATGGGAAAGTTCTTTTGAGCTTTATTGTTTGCCACCAGAGCAGTGCCCTCAGGCACGGTGGGTGCCACCAAGGAGCTCCAGAAAGGATTCAGGAGGACCTCCAAGGCCTTCTGCCGGGAACAAACCTCCTGTTCCTTCCCCCAAAAACCATCCTGCTCCTTCAGAAGTGCCCCTTGGAGGCTGATCAAGGCTGGAGTGTGTCCTTGAGTGGGAGAAGCTGTGATCCCCGATCCCCATGAAACAAGCCTGGAGGGAACCGGGCTGAGCCAGGGCTCCTGCAGTTGCCAGGTCAGCTGTGGGGCTGTTTGCCAGCTGCTTTTGGCACCAGCAATGTCTTCTGCAGCTCTTCCTACTGAAGTGCCCCTAGTGCAGCTGTGGACAGGCTCCAGATCTGAGGCCTCCAGCTCATCCCCCTCCTGTGACACTTCTGCTCTGATAAGCTCTGTGTCTCGTGGGAATTGAAGGTCCTGGGCAGGGAGTGATGTGGTTCCTCCCTCTTTCTAGAACCTTTTGCTGACTGCCAGCTCTGCCCTGGTGTTATCTCCCACTGCTCTGGCTCTCCACGTTCCTGTAAACTCCTCCCTGGCCTGGATGCATATAAAAGGAAGAAGATTGTGGATGTGGTCTCCCCCTCCACTCCGAAGGGGTTAAGCAATAGAGGGAGACTGGATGTCTAAACCACTTGTACAGTTTGGAAGAGCCAAGTTCAAAAAGATCTGCGCCAAGGCCATGAGGAGACTGGAATTTGTTTTCGACACCGACTATATTTTATTGTTTGAAACGCTGGGAAAATTCACTCTCAGAAATGTGGGAACTTCTGCTGGATGGCAGCTCTGGCCCTGGACCTCCTTTCTTTTCCTCCACCCCTCCAGCTATGCCTATGCCCCTGGGGATGTGGTGCATCCCTCCCACTGTGCATACAGGCTTGTGAGCCTTTCCACGGCTGGATGGGCTCCATGAGCAATCCCCACTCCTCATTTTGGGAGTGTTTGGACAACCTCTGCCACTGCTCTCCAGGGGACAGCGGTGGAGACACTCAGCACAGCAGAGGACATCCTCCCCTGGGCCCTCAGAGCTGGTATTTCTTCAGCAGCTCGCTCTGCCACTGCCTCTTCTTGTTGGGGAAGGCAGCGGGGATCTTGATCTTCCGGAATTCCTCAATGCACTTGCCCAGCTCAGACTCCAGGGCCCTCCTCTCTTCGCTGAGCACCGGGAGAGCAGCGGGACTGACCTCCACCCCGTTCTCCTTCACCACCACCTGGTCGCTGTTCTGCCTCTGCCCGGCCTGCTTCACCTCCTCCAGCTTCCTCAGCGACTTGGAGAAGTCCAGGGTGTTGGGGCGTGCTGGGCACTCCCCTGGAGCATGGGCTGGGCACTCCTTGGGGGCATGGGCTGGGCACTCCTCGGAGGCTTCTGGCCATGACAAGGAGTTGGTGGGGCTGGGGTTCTTCTCTGCCTGAGTGCCTGTGCCTGGGAGGCTCTTGGCCGTGGCTGGGGGCAGGATGGGCTCCTCGTGGCTGGAGGTTGTAGTAGCATTCCCACTGCTGGAATTAGCTGGCTCCTGCCTCATCTCAGGCCTTGACTGTGGCTCCTCTGGGTCGCTGTGGGCTGGGGAAGGAAAGCAGAGAGGCGTGTGAGGAGCTGGAGCTGCACAGTCCTGGGGACAGGCTGGGGACACAGCCACGCAGTGCCAGTTGCTTGGATCGTGGCACAGTTACAGCTGGGTCCCTGTGGGATGCCCTCTGGGCAGGCCAAAGTGAACCACCACAGTGAACACATCCCCAAACCTTGCCCTGGGTGGGCTCAGGTGCTCCTGGAAGGGGTCTGGGCTACCTGGGCTCCGTGGGTTGGGCTGCAGTGGTGCTGAGCACAGGAACAGTCAGTCCCAGCCAGAAAGCCAGGATGTGACAGGAGGCTTTAGAGCTCCATGGGAGTCCAAGGGGTCTGGCTGTGCTCAGAAGGGCAGGAAAGCTTTCCCAGCACTCAGGGGCAGAACCCAAACCTTCCCCAGCCCCTCATCCCTCTGCTCCTCAGTGTGGAGATGACACTTGGTCCCCAGGTCCTGATGCCAGGAGTGTCTCTTCCTTAAACTGAAACTCCCTTGGCAGAAAGCCGGTGGGACATGGATGATCCCAGCCCACCTCAAAAGGTGGAGGAAAAAGCTGCTCCCAGTGGGATGAGTGTTTTGGAGCCTGGCCGAGCCCCTGCCCCCCAAGCTGGGCTGGGGGTGAGTTCAAGCTCTACTCCAGGACCTGAGCTCCAGGGATGGGGTGGGAGAGGAGCTGTGGGAAAGGGATGGGGATGGATAGGAGGGGAGAGGGTCTTCACTCAGTCCAAGAGAGCCTTCCCACACTTCCTTCCCCATTCCTGATGCTATCAGGACGTGCCATCACCTCTGATGCTGTCACACCAACAGCGATGCCCACGAGGGAACGCCCAGGGGTGCTGCGGGAGCTGAGATGGGCTCTGGAGGTGCCTTGGACATGTGGGAGGTTCGATGGTGGGACAGTAGAGATGTCCTCAGGATCTGACCCCATGGGGGGTTCAGGGAGAGATCCCACTCCACAGATGGAGCTGTTCCCAGGGCTGGAGCCCGTCTGCTCTCGAGCCAGGCTGGGAGAGCTGGCTGGGTTCACTGGAGAAGAGAAGCTCCAGGGAGACCTGAGAGCCCCTTGCAGGGCCTAAAGGGGCTCCAGGAGAGCTGGAGAGGGACTGGGGACAAGGGATGGAGGGACAGGACACAGGGAATGGCTTCCCACTGCCAGAGGGCAGGGATAGATGGGATATTGGGAAGGAATTGTTGGCTGGGAGGGTGGGGAGGCCCTGGCACAGGTTGCCCAGAGAAGCTGTGGCTGCCCCTGGATCCCTGGAAGTGTCCAAGGCCGGGTTGGACAGGGCTTGGAGCAACCTGGGCTACTGAAAGGTGTCCCTGCCCATGGCAGGGGTGGGGTGGGATGAGCTTTAAGATCCCTTCCAACCCAAATAATTCTGGGATTCTCTGTTTACCCATTGTCTACCTTTCAGTTTCCACCCTCCACTATCCCCACTTCAGGAATTCAGGAATATTCCTTTGCCCTTGCATTCCAAATTCTCTGGCTGGCACAGATCGTGACAGTGCAGTTGGGGGTGGGGGGGGAGGTGGTGTTACAGGAAGCAATTCCCACCAGGGCATGAATTACCCTCACCCTTCCTCTCCCCACACGCCAGTGTAGTTTTCCAGGTAGGACTTCAGACAAGGAGCACTCAGGGATCTCCTTATCCGTTAAGACACTTTTCCACCAGATGAGTTTGGATTCAGTGTGGCCCCCACCCCATGGAAAGCCCCATTTCTCAAAATCAAAGACCTTGGAAAACAAAGCAAAGGTTTTTCTCTAAAATGTCTAAATTCTTGACCTGCTGGGATTTTTTTTTTTTTTGGAAATACATTCGGTAGCAGAGATATAAAGAAGCTCTAAATTATTTCTATTTGAAATTCCTCATCCCACACTTTGACCCTCACACAGGAGAAAATGTCAAGGGGGATTGTCTTTTTCCTTGAAAACGTTTGTGAGGACAGAGTTGGATTTTTTTTCCCTCTCTCTTCCTCTTCCCCCCCCCCCCTTTTTTTTTTTTTATAATTTGACGTTTACTGAGCAGCTCCAGCACTGAAATTACTAGAAGTGGAAAGTGGAAATGTCATCCATGGGCGAGCACAAACCTTGAAGGTTGGATTTGCTTTGGCAAATCTCTCCAGGAAGTTACAGGGATGTCTCTTTGCCCCAAATTCGCTGAGTGATGGGATGAAGTCTCCAAGCCCTTAGACTGCTTTAATCACCTTATCTGTGAACCTCATGGCTGTGGTTGTGCTCTGAGGAGCTGAGCACAGGGAGCATAAGCTAATGCTCCCAAATTCCTGTGAGGAATTAGCCGAAGAATGAATTCAAATCTCCTCAGTTCTTCTCTAGCATCTCAGCTCCCAGACCAGCTGGTTCTAGATAGTATTTATTTTCTAATGGTTTCCACACATTTTATATCACATTATTCCCATATGAGGCACAGGGAAGGGAAAGAACTTATTAAGGTCACCAGGCTGGGCACAATCACAAATTTCTTGGGTGTGGCTCCTGCAGATTCTTCATACCTGACCACCCTGATGCCCTCTGTGAGGTCTGGAAAAGCTGGGTGGAAGCTACAAACCTGCAGCCTCCGCACTCCTGCAATCCCTCTGCTCTTAATCACAGAATCTTGGAATGGTTTGGGTGGGAAGAGACCTTAAAGCTCATCCAGTCCCATCCCCTACCATGGGCAGGGACACCTTCCACTCTCCCAGGTTGCTCCAACCTGGCCTTGGGCACTTGGACTCTTGGATCTCTTTGTTTTGGAAGGGCAGAGCAGGTGATGTCCAAGCCATTCCCACAGTCCTGTGTCAGCACAGCTTGGTCCAGATCTTCTGCAGGCACCAGCAGAGTAATTCTCCTAATTTAGGCATGATGAGGTAATGTAGAGCATCTTGAGGCAGCCAAGGGACTTTGAATAAAGGAGAGAGTGAATCTTAATGAGTCTTTGGAAATACTCATTAATTGCCCATAAGAATTTCCTTCCCTTTGTTCTTTCTCACTCCCCAGGGACATGTCACCTCAGCCAGCCCTGCCTGGTGCTCACACTCAGCTCTGGAAATGGTCAGTGAGAACTCCAGACCTCAACAGGTTTTTATTTCACCCTCCATGGTGCTGGAACATGTGGTTCCTCACAGCCAAACGTCCGGGCCAAGGATCCCAACCCTGGAGTTCACCTGCACGGGAACGTGTGTTCCCAAAAAACTGAAGGAGAGCCAAAACCAACAGGGATTTGTGGAAGTTTGCTGAGGAAAGCTGGCTGCAACTTGGAATTTGCAGCATCCAACAACAGCCAGGTGTCAAGGGGTAGGCGTTCATCTTGGCCGCTCTTCTGCATTGTCCACCAGGAGATATCCCAGGACTTGGGAAAGATATTTGGGCCTAGGAATCTGTGCTGGACCTTGTCTGAGAGAAAGAGATTTCCTGACCCCAGCTGAGGGCAGGGATGTGCTGTTGGGACAGGGGTGTGTCAGTGGTTACAGGAGTGTGGGGGTCACTTGGCCTAGAACTGGACCTGGACCAAAGCCAAACTCTGGGCAGTCCAGGTCTTCCAGGATATTTTCTTGGCATCGATCTTAGAGTTGCACAGAATGGTTTGGGCTGGAAGGGACCCTAAAGGTCACTTTTTTCCACCCCCTGCAATGGGCAGGGACAACTCCCACTAGCCCAGGTTGCTCCAACCTGGCCTTGGACACTTCCAGGGATCCAGGGGCAGCCACAGCTTCTCTGGGCAACCTGTGCCAGGGCCTCCCCACCCTCCCAGCCAGCAATTCCTTCCCAATATCCCACCTACCCCTGCCCTCTGGCAGTGGGAAGCCATTCCCTGTGTCCTGTCCCTCCATCCCTTGTCCCCAGTCCCTCTCCAGCTCTCCTGGAGCCCCTTTAGGCCCTGCAAGGGGCTCTCAGGTCTCCCTGGAGCTTCTCTTCTCCAGGTGAACCCCCCCAGCTCTCCCAGCCTGGCTCCAGAGCAGAGGGGCTCCAGCCCTTGGAGCAGCTCCAGGGCCTTCTTTTTTCTGTATCTTTGGACAAATATCCTCATTTTATGTCAGGTTTATCTTCCCTCACATTTTCAGATCTGTGGCGCTAGCCCTGTCTGGCAATAAGGGGGGTTCAGCCCCTCAGATGATCTGAGGACACTTCCTAATCCCCTGAGTGCGCCTCTCAGCTGTTGAACCGGGAAAAGGGATCTGTCACTCCAACTGATTTTTTTTCATCCTTCTTTTCGTAGGGTTTGTTTCCTCTCTGACGCTTGTGTCTGCTCTGGAGCAGCAATTAAAGTGCAGCAGGGACACTTCCTCCACAGCCCCGTGGTGCTGATGGAATCCTGCTGAGAGCAATTAATGGGCTCCTGCACACTCTGTCCCAACCCCTCACTGCCCTTTGCACAGCGGTTTGTTTTTCCGGAGTGGCTGACAGGGAGATGAACCCCCCACGTGGCAGGAGCACAGGGCCCGGGCTCCACATCTGTGTCCAGCTGAAGGGGATTGGGATGGTCCTGACATGGACAGGGGAAGAGCAGCTCATTCCTGGGCTGCTTCCCCAGCCACGTGTGGGATCTGCACCTCAAACTGCATTAGCCTCAAGAACTGCTTTCCTTTCCCACTGCAGAGATACAAATTTTCCCCAAAAAACCAGAGAGGGATTTTTTATGAGGTCTTAGAGTGATAGGACAAGGGGAAATGTCTCCAAATTGACAGCCGGCAGGTTTAGATTAGATTTTAAGGAGAAATTTTCCCCTGTGAGGGTGGGGAGGCCCTGGCACAGGTTGCCCAGGGAAGCTGTGGCTGCCCCTGGATCCCTGGAAGTGTCCAAGGCCAGGTTGGACGGGTCTTGGAGCAACCTGGGTAGTGGAAGGTGTCCCTGCCCATGGCAGGGGGTGGGACTGGATGAGCTTTAAGGTCCCTTCCCATCCCATCCTGGGATTCTGTGATTCTTAGAAGAGGTGACGTTGTGACCTCCATGCCCACAGGAAGTAGAAAGAGTGATGTTTGGGAGCACATCTCCATCAGTTATCCACAAACTCTGTCCAACCTGGCCTTGGACACATCCAGGGATGGGGCAGCCGCAGTTTTCTTGGGCACCCTGTGCCATGGTTAGGATGTTTATCTTGCAGGATCATGGTCCAGTGTGCAGGCAATGGGATTGCAGGAAACAAAATGCCCTTGAGATCCTTGATCTAAATGAAATCAGTGTTTGCTGAGTGCTGTGAATAAACACTCCCTGCAGGAATGGCTGGAATGTGGAAATGCCTCCACCCTGGAAATGGGACTGCATTGCCTCATCCCTGGAAGTGTCCAAGGCCAGGTTGGATGGGGCTTGGAGCAACGTGGGCTAGTGGAAGATGTCCCTGTCCATGTCAGGGGGTGGGACTGGGTGACCTTTAATTATCTCTTCCAACCCAAACCATCGTGGGATTCTATTCCAGTACTCCTGCAAGGGAGTAATGGAGCTCTGCAGGAGGAATGCTGTGTAATCCGGACCTTTTTAGCATTTAAATCAGGATGTCTGTCAGGAATGACAGAGGGATCTGCAACTCCAGCCCCTTTTGTCAGGCATGACTTCAATGAGCACCAGGGGCTGCTGGAGAGGGAACAAACAGGCAAAGGCTGTTCCTGCAGTGAATTCCCGGCCAAGCCCCCACTGGGATCTCCCTCAGCTCTCGGCTGTCTCTGAACCCCTCAGCGTACACGATCTCCATCAGCGGGGGAATTGCTGCTCCCAGGTCATCCCTGACTCCTCCAATCCCAAATTTCCTCCTTATTTCCTGCTCTTCCTGGTGCTGGCAGAGCTGACAGAGCTGAGGGAGGGTAGCAGGGGGCGTCCCTGTGCTCCTTGGCTGCCTTAGGATTGCTGCCATCCAAAGCCACCCCTGGAAGCTGTTCTTGTTCCCCAAACATTTTTTTTAGTGTTGTTTTTGGGGGTATGAGCTCTGCTGGTGGTTTTAGGCTGTGAGTCCTGCTCAGTGGGGAGCTGTGCCGTCCAAATATTCTTTCCCTCTTATTTTTATACATATATATAACATAGATATTACATATGTTTGCTTTCTCTCTTAGTTTTATACATATATAATATATATAATATACATATATATTTACTTTCCC